>JASSUY010044196.1:0-23130 GCA_032466535.1 Forpus xanthops
CATGCTCTGCCAGGGAGGAGGGGAAGCTGGGAGGAAGCAGAGACAGGACACCTGACACAAACTGACCAAAGAGGTATTCCATACCACAGTACATCATGCCCAGGGTGTAAAAATGGAGGACAGAGACCCAGAAGGGTGGGGTTGCACTGCTTGGTTGGGCTGGGTATCTGTGATGAGCAATTGCCTTCTTTTCCCTTGTATTCCTCTTATTATTATTATTGGTGGTAGCAGTAGTGGTTTGTTATACCTTAGTTACTAAGCTGTTCTTATCTCAACGTGTGGGAGTTGCATACTTTCGATTCTCCTCCCCATTCCCCTGGGAGTTGGGGAAGAAAGAGGGGGGATCGAGTGAGTGAACTGGATGAGTTATAGTGGCTTAAACCACGACAGCTACATTGCGTATTTTGCCACTAAGAAAAATGCTATAAATAGAAAATAAAACTCATGACTTGGTATGCATAATATTAGATCTGTACTGACAAACTTTTTTTTTCATTTAAACTTAAAAAAAAAATCTCATTTACACATTCATACAATATCATGAAATATGAGTTACTGCAAAAGCAATCAACTTAGACAGCTCATTAATTTTCCTCATACAAATATTGTGATCTCTCTATTTTTCCTCAACAATTTTTGTGTGTATGATTTAAGGATGAAAGAAATGATAACCGGTTTCCATGACATCTTGAGGTACAGTGTGTTCTGCAACACGATGAACAATTAAATTGTGATTTAATTTCCCTTATTTTATGGTAACATAACATTAACAAAATAAATATGTCCTGATTGTGCTATGTAGGCGAAGCTGTTTCCTGCCTTAACGCTACATTCATGTATTTGCTAAAACTAACCAGATTTCCACTTGTCTAAATAGTCTGTACTGACATCGTATTCTTTCACAGAGGCTAAAATTATGTCTCCACAACCCTCATTTTGTAATGATACCCAAACTGGCTCTAATGAAGCTATATCTTTTACACCAGAAGCAATGCAGCTGCAGTGCTCCTCCCAGGTTATGTTAAAAGACTGTTAAATTGGCTTCAGTATTTGAGTCAGCTTGTTCAGAATTTGCTAATTTGAGTATTTCCAAGTGGCCCCACTTTGCTAACTGCTCTGATAGAAATATTTCCATTACTTTTAGTAGATTTTGGACCACAGTCTGAACATAGCGTAGAAACAAATTGCGTTCACATGACATAAGTTATATGTAAGCTCATTTTTATTTTGTAGTTAACATACTGAGCACTGGCAAAGTCTGTTACAATTACAAAGATCAAGTTCTTTGTTCAACTTGGAATGCTGGAAAGACGATTTATAGTTATAAGCATCTTTTTTAGTGATGCTTCTGAGGGGTTTTCTTGGTATTTACTTTGAGAGGTACTCACGTTTTTCCATTTAGAAATAATACACAGAATGTGATGAAAGAAAAAGAAATCTCTTCCTGTATTACCGCTTGTGCACGTTGCTTTGCTTCTTGTCACTGAGGATCACCAAAGGAAGTCTGCCTCAGCTTTCTCCCTAGTCTCCCATTAGGCAGTTGAGGACAGCAGTAAGGTGCTCTCTTAGCCTTCCCTTCTTGAGGCCGAACAAATTTACTCAGCCTCTCACTGTGCATCACATGCTCCAGCCACCATTAGTCATCTTGGTGACACTCCACTGGACTCACTGAACTAGCCACACTTTTGCTAGTACAGTCAGAACATAACTGGCCTTTTTCACTATAGAGGCACACTGTTGACTCCTGTGCAACTTGTTCTCTGAGGCTGCTGATCTTTTAATTTTGTTTTGTATATATTCATTGTTTTTCTCTCTCTAGGTTTTCTGTTTGAATTGTTTTTGTTTTCCTCCTAAGTTGCTTTCCAGACAGACAATCCAATCTCCCTTTAGGATTCTGGGTTATTCCATCCCAGGTATAGACTTCCCTTTTTTCCTCTGTTGAACTTCCAGATGCTCCTTTCAGTCTATTTCTCCAACCTGTAGAGGTCCTGCTGTGGAACAGACCTGATCTCCAGTGTTTCAGATGCTCTTCTTCAACTTATCATCTGCAAATGTGCTTCACCTGTTACAGAAATAAAATGAGTTGAAATTTTTTTTAGAGATGCCACCATAAAAGGAGGTTATCATAAGGACATAGAAAAACAGTATAAAATACTCTATCCCAAACAGGAAGAATCATGTCCAAGAAAATGAGGCATGCATTTGCAAGTATTTATAGCTTTATCAATGTACAGTTACAAGAAATAATTTAGAAATAATAATTTAGAATTATAATATACAAATTATTTCAAATAAAGTAATTAGCAAAATATTTTAGAACTGGTTTTCATTAAAAAAAAAAAAAAAAAGATTTTGGTAATTTATATTTCATTCTCCCCAGGAGAAGACATTAAAGGTATAACTGCTATGAAATGGGTAACTTCCTTAACTATGACATACAAATGATTCCTTTGTCTGCTGCACCACTGACATGAACTCCAGCTTAAAACAGTTTTATAAGTTTTTCTCAGGGCAAGTGTTATAAAAACAGTCACTGAGCAATAAACACAGTGGATGCTCTGTCCTATGATGTTTTTAGCTACAATTATCCTTAATTTCACCAGTTGGTTCCAGAAGAAAAACTGTGAAAGTATTCAGTAGTTTTCAATATCTTGTAAAATCCAACTGGTTTGTAAGAAAGGTCAGAACATTTTCACCCAAAGGAGTATCTGCTCATTTCAGGTGTTGTTGAATTAGTATGTTAACATATTACAAAACTATAGCTTTTGCCTACTCTTTTCCCAGCCCTTTTTCCCTGGGCAGTTTGGACTAAATAGCTAACATATGCCACAGTAAGTACTGCAGGAAACAATGAGATTTAGAGCTACATCTAGCTAGCATGAAGTTGTCATGTGGAGTTTTAATATGTATATGAAGTGAACCTATTTACATATTCAGTACTTTAAACATGATTAGTCAAACTTACTATATACTACAATGAGTATAGATAGATATGATAATATTTGTGTATTCATTTTTAGCCCACTGTGATTCATTGAACAGCACCAAGAATAAAATAAAGGCCTAAGTGTACATAATTTTTAAAAATCACAAAAATCAAGTAATTTATACACAGGGGGATGGATACATAAATGAATGCTAAATTTGCCACAAATATAGACAAGCAAACACACTCTTTACAAAACAGAGTGCAAAAGTACACAAGATTTTGGTTTTATGGTTGTTTTTAAGAGGGTTTCCTTACATAGCTAGAAAAAGAAATCATATACTTAAACCTGAAGAACTTCTCTTTTCAAAAAGTTTAATGCATCCCATCTGATAGATGAAAATACATCTCATACAACACAAATATATTTCAAAATTATCTTTACTGAGGAAGGCCCAAACAAGTATTACTTGTTTAAAGTCCAAAAGTCCTTGAATTAGTTTATGTCTGCCTTCCAAGGAGACAAAGGTTCTGCCCAAGCAAGCACATGCTCCAAAACATGAAACTACTTAAACTATTAAAGAAAACCAAAAAACAACCAAACAAAAAAGAACAACAAAGTAAAAACAACCCCACCCCCCCAGAACAACCAAACCGAAACCCCAGTGACTTGATTGTACTTGATTATGTAGAGGTAGTCTAAAGCTAAAAAGCACACGCTCCCAGAAACACATGTGCTGCCCCCCTGCAAAGTAAAACACTACAACCTAACAGTTTCTTCCAGGCCTCTTGAGTTTTGATTCAGTGTCTAAAAGAGCAGTCAGTTTCTGTTGAAATATTATTTTAAAATCAGAAGTCTCATTGCATGTGTAGTCACGTACAAGTCTTCAACAAGAGCTGAAAGAGTAGATTATTTGTTATAAGTCATTTGAGATATAGTATTAATTAGTTATTAATTCAGGGGTTTTTGTGTATTTAATTCCTTGAGTAGCCTGTAAAAGAACTAAAAATCTACAGATGCAATGAAACTAACATGATGGTTTTGCTTAAAATATTATACATGGATCTGCTGAAGTAGTACTTCAAGCTACAGAGAAAACTTATTTTATATTTATGTGTCTCTTCAGAGAATAAAGACAGGAATAACAATGAAAGACTTTTGTATGTAACAGTTATCCTTGTTTCACTTGGGTACATCAGATTTTCAGAAAACATGATTTCTAGAGGCAAAAAAAAATGCTCAAAAGCAAAAACACATGAAGTGACTAAGTACTCAAGAACTATCCAATGGAAAACTCCAATTATGCATATTTTATAAGCACCTGCTGAATCTAGTGATGCTAACATTGCTCTTGTAGTGTCACTTCTAATATATTCAACAAGAATTAAAATATAAAATTTCATAATATGAAGCCATAACTCATTACAATGACATTAGATGTTTACCAAGTAGCTGAGAATTACAAGATCCAAATAACAGTGTAGAAAAGATAATTTTGAAACTACTCTGGTATAGATTGATTAGCACCCTTGGCACCTCATTCTTTTTGCATGGGAACTATTTGTTATGCAGTAATAAGCAAATTTAGATTCCTATATCAATGCATGATTAGTGGCAAAAGAATGCAGAGATTATTTTTGTCATGGTTCTGCTCAGTTGCCTTTGTTTTTTGGAAAAAAATAGCAAGATGTATTTAATCAACACAGTCAATAACTGCAACTCCTTAAAAAATAAAGATTCTGACAACAGTCCTCTTCCCCTGAAGCTGTAAGTGTAGCTTCTGTAAATAAGAATAGCCAACAGCAATTTCCAACAATTTATTCTCTAAGATTGCTGAAAAATACTATAGAGAAATCTGTGATAAAAGCCCCATTGATTAAAGTGGCAATGAAAAACACACTGTAGGACAATGTGTACCAGTATAGACTGTAGTTAATTGCCTTTTCTTGCAACCTTTATACACAGCAGGCCACATCGTTCTTAGTTATGCCCCTGTAATATCTGTGAAGTTAATATGACTTTCATGGACATATTGGGAAGAATATTTTGGCCTTAAATAGAGATACTTTAGCTTCATGTATATAAATGAGCTCTTTTTTATCATGAACTTCATATATTTTTTCAACCTTTATTCTAATGAGTAATTTTTAAAAAGTCTTTTAAAACTACTGCTATAAGGGAAGAGCATATGACATTATCCTCTTTACAAGCAGACCACCTTAAGATTCTAAATAAAACTTTCTAAACCAAGCCTAACACAGATGTACCATCAGGGAGCCAAAAAGCTGGAAAAAGCCAAAGGAGCAAGACTTATTTTTTTTTTCCCAGTCTTAAAGATCTATCCAAACTCTCAATGGAAAAAGTCTAATTGTATTGCTTAAATTCCACTGAATATATAAGGAGCTTTAGAATTTTAAGAATGATACAGCTCTTTACCTGATATTTACAGTTCCCTGTATCATATATAGTTAGAGAATTCATGGATTGATGATAATGAAACATGAATTTTTACAGATGACATTTCACAAAGGATACACATTTTACAGTATGACCATGCTAATGTTGAAGATCTTCATAGAATAGTGAATCATACAATAGTTAGGGTTGGAAAGGACCTAAAGATCATCTAGTTCCAAAACCCTTGCAAGGGCAGGGACAACTCACACTAAACCATGCCACCCAAGGCTATGTCCAGTCTGGTTTTGAACATCGACATGGATGGAGCATTCACAACTTCCTTGGGAAACCCATTCCAGTGTCTTACCACCCTTACAGTAAAGAATTACTTCCTCAGATCTAATCTAAACTTCCCCTCTTTAAGTTTGAACCCATTACCCCTTGTCCTCTCACTACAGTCCCCCATTAAGAGTCCCTCCCCAGCATCCCTATCACCCCCTTCAGATACTGGAAGGCTGCTATGAGGTCTTCACGCAGCCTTCTCTTCTCCAGGCTGAACAGCCCCAACTCTCTCATCCTATCTTCATACAGGAGGTGCTCCAGTCCTCTGATTATCCTTGTAGCCCTCCTCTGGACTTGTTCCAACAGTTCCATGTCCTTTTTATGTTGAGGACACGAGAACTGCACACAATATTCCAAGTGAGGTCTCCCAAGAGCAGAGTAGAAGGGCAAGATCACCTCCCTTGATCTGCTGATCATGCTCCTTTTTGATGCAGCCCAGGATATGGTTGACTTTATGGGCAGCAAGAGCACACTGCCAGCTCATGTTCATTCTCTCATCAACCAACACCCTCAAGTCCTTCTCCAGTCCCCTGATCATACTCTTGGCCCTCCTCTGGACTTGTTCCAAGAGATCCATAACCTTTTTATGTTGAGGAAACCAAAATTACACACAATACTCCAAGTGAGGTCTCCTGAGAGCAAATTAGAGGAGCAGGATCATCTCCTTTGACCTGCTGGTCATGCTCCTTTTGATGCAGTCGCGGATATTGTTGGATTCCTGAGCTGCAAGAACACACTGCAAACTCATGTTTATTTTCTCATTGACCAGCACCCCAAAGCCCTTCTCTACAGGGCTGCTCTGAATCTCTTCTCTGCCCAACCTGTAGCTGTACGTGGGATTGCTCTTACCCAGCTGTCAGACCTCGCACTTGGCATGGTTAAACTTCATTAGGTTGGCATCAGCTCACCTCACAAGTGTGCCAAAGTCCCTCTGGATGACATTCCTTCTCTTCAGTGTATCAGCTGAACTACACAGCTTGGTGTCATCAGTAAACTTGCTGAGGGTGCACTCAATCACATTGTCCATGTCACCAACAAAAATATTGAACAAGACCAGTCCCAACATTCATCCCTGAGGGACATCACTCATTACTGGTCTCCAGCTGGACATTAAGCCATTGAGCGCAACTCATTGTGTGTGACCATCCAGCCAGTTCTTTATCCACTGAGTAGTCCACCTATTAAATTGATGTCTCTCTAACTTAGAGACAAGGATGTTGTGTAGCACAGCATCAAACACTTTGCACAAGTCCAGGTAGATGACATCAACTGCTTACCCCTGTCCATAAGTTCCATAGCCCCATCATAGAAGGCCACCAAATTGGTCAGGCAGGATTTCCCCTTAGTGAAGCCATGTTGGCTGTCACCAAGCACCTTGTTGTTTTTCCTGTGCCTCAGTATGCCTTCCAGGACAATCCACTCCAAGATTTTTCCAGGCACAGAGGTGAGGCTGACTGGTCTGTAGTTCTCCAGCTCATTCATTTTCTCCTTCTAGAAAATAGAGGTTATATTTCCCTTTTTCTAGTCATCAAGAACTTCACCTAACTGCCATGATTTTTCAAATATGAAGGACAGTGGCTTAGCAATTTCATTTGCCATCTCCTTCAGGACCTGCAGATGTATTTCCTCTGGTCATGTGGGCTTGAGCATTTTCACGTCTTAGACCAGTTCCTCTCCTACAGTGGGCCTAAGGTCTTCATTTTCACAGTCCCTGCATCTGCCTTCCAAGACTTTGGTGGTGTGGTCAGGACATTTGCTGGTGAAGACCGAGGTAAAGTAGTCATTAAGAACCTCAGCCTTCTCCAAATCCAGGGTAGCCAGCTCTCACGATAGCTTCCAGAGGGGGCCACATTGTCTCTAGTCCATCCTGTATTCTCTACGTACTTATAGAATCCCTTCCTGTTATCCTTACCATCTGTAGCCAAGTTCAATTCTAAGTGAGCCTTAGTTTTCCTAACCTGGTCCCTAGCTTCCCAGACAACATCCCTCTATTCTTCCCAGGCCACCTGTCCTTGCTTCCACCTTTTATAATTCTCTTTTTTCCCTCGAAGTTTCCTCAGCCACTCCTTATCCATCCAAGGGGTCTCCTGGCCCACCTGGTGCAATTTCTTCTAGTTGGGCTGCATCACTCCTGAGCTTGCAGCAAATGATCCTTCAATATCAACCAACAGTCTTGGGCCCCCTTGCTCTCTAGGATTATATTCCATGGAAGCTTACTGAGCAGGTTCCTGAAGGGGCCAAATCTGCTCTCTTGAAGTCCAGGGCAGTGAGCTTGCTGCATGCTCTTTTCACTGTCCTGAGGATCTCGAATTCAACCATCTCATGATCACTGCAACCAAGGCTGCCCTGGAGCATCACATTTCCAACCAGCCCTTCCCTGTTGTTTTGCATGAGGTCAAGCATGACACCTCTCCTTGCTGGCTCCTTATCAAAAGAAATATTTAAACCAGCAATACTCGTGTCCTAAATAGCATTTTCTCTTTCATTATCTACCTTCCTATATGTCATGGTTTGAGCCCAGCCATAACTCATGCTGTTCTGTCGCTCATTCCCTCCTCCTTCTTCCCCCCTGCTCCATGGGGATGGGAAGGAGAATCGAAAGAATGTAACTCCCACAGGTTGAGATAAGAACAGTCCAGTAACTAAGGTATTACACAAACCACTACTGCTACCACCAATAATAATAATGATTAGGGAAATAACAAGGGAATACAACTGCTCACTGCCAATATCAAGCCTGTCAGAGCAGTGAACTAACTCTTTGGGGTCCCTTCTCCCAGTTTTCTACATCTTGGGCATGACTTGCTGTGGTATGGAATACCTCTTTGGCTAGTTTGGGTCAGGTGTCCTGTCTCTCCTTCCTCCTGGCTTCCCCTCCTCACTGGCAAGAGCATGAGACTCAGAAAGGCCTTAGTCAAACTAAACATTTGAGCAGTAACTAAAAATATTGCTATTATCATCACTGTTCCCAAGCCAAAAGTCAAAACCACAGCACTGGATCAGTTACCAAGAAGAAGAAAAATGACTGCTACTGCTGAACACAGGACACTTTGTTAAGGCATGCTTTTTCCTCATACTGTTGTCATATTCTCATAGAACTTTGTAGCTGTTGTCCATTCTTGCTCTCTGGCTAAAGAACATGATGACTATGTAAGCACATCAGATGATCCAAGAAAATATTAAATAAATAAATAAGTAAAAATCTTTCAATCTTTTTTATCTTTTGCTTTGACTTTGACATGGTATTATCAAAAATATTACATGCAAGACATAAATAAAAGTTATTTGATGAAAAAAATCTGGAATACACTTACGGTTTGGAAAAGTGGAATTCTTTGCCCTATCTGTGAGATTATGCCTGTAGAAATTAAAGTTTAAGATATAATGACATGAAATTTATCTCTCAGAATCAAGGCATCTATATCTCTCCCACTTGGATCTGGCACTCCAGTCTTGTGGATGGATTTTTTTTTTGGTTTTTTTTTTTTTTTTTTTTTTTTTTTTGGGGGGGGGGGAAATGACTTTTTTTGTGGGGTTTTTTTGTAAGTTTTGTCTTTCCTTTTTTTTTTTTTGATTTTCGATTAGGTATTTTTTTTGTTTCTCTCTGCTTTTTGGGGGGATTTTTTGGGGAGTTTGGTTCAGTTTTTTTTTCTTTTGTTTAGCTATTTTTTTTGGTTTTATTTTTCTGGTTTTGGTGGGAAGGAGTGTTTTGGGTTTTTTTTTTTGAGTTTATATATATATATATTCATCTCCCCCCCAAACCCCAAAAAGAATCCATTTCTGTTTCATTACTCACAAGACACCCGTCTGCTGATATTTCTTGTTGCTGCTGTATGCTTGGATTGCCTTCCAGTAGAAAGAACAACTTCTACAGCAGGAAGAAGATGGAATATTTTTACTACTACTCATTACTACCTTCTGAGGCTGTTTATGAATGCATGAATGGAAGAGTGGCATCAGCTGCTGAGATCAAGCTATGAAACAAAAGAGCTGCTGAACCAGCAGAAAATGCAGAAGAGATGGACTACTGCCATTACTAGCTGTACGAGTGAAGGAAAAATTGACTCTCCCCCCAGGCAAATGCAATAAGGATGAACACAATTGTAGGGGAAAACCATCAAACAGATATTTATCATCATTTATAGGCACAATGTAAACACACAATCCTTTGGTAATATGAATTATCATAACCCCAAGTAGCTTAATGTAATAACAGCAATTTAAATTACACAGTTCTTTCCCAAAATGGGTGTTGCTTAAGTCACTGCCACAGTGGTAATTCTTTCCAGAGCTTGCAAACAAGACATCCTAAGTGGATGAGTAGATGTCACAGTGTACAATTAGAATCATAGAATAGTTAGAGTTGGAAAGGACCTTAAGATCATCTAGTTCCAACCGCCCTGCCATGAGCAGGGACACCTCCCACTAAACTGTGTCATCCAAGGCTCTGTCCAGCCTGGCCTTGAACACCGCCAGTGATGGAGCATTCACAACCTCCCTGTGCAACCCATTCCAGTGCACCGCCACCCTAACAGTAAAGAATTTCTTCCTTAAATTCAATCTAAACTTCTCCTGTTTAAATTTGAACTCGTTACCCTTGTCTTATCACTACAGCTAAAAAAAGATAAGACGGTTCAGCATTTCAGAAAATTTTTGTTGACTAACAGATGTAGAAAAAAGATTGTACACTAGTATTTTGAAATCCACAGTGCTTTAAGTCATAGAATTAGGACTTTGAGATTAGTTCTTAAGTAAGAAACACCACTGGAGCTAAAAAAAAACAGCCCCCTAAAAAAAATTATCAGTTTTTGTTATCATTTTTTTATGATCCTCTTTTCAGAGTTAGATTCACAGGTAATCATGAAAACTAATTACTGATGTGAACAGTACAGCCTTTGCTGTGGAAATAAAAAAAAAAAAAAACAAACAAACAAAACCGAGAAAACAGACCATGTTGATGGAAAGAAAAAAAAAAGAGGGTGAAGACAGTGTCTACCAGCTTTCCATAATGAAAAGGAAGTGATAAAACTGTGTTAAATTTCTATGGTTTTTGGTAAAAAAGTTACCAAATTCTGGTAGACAAGTACTTTAATATTGGGATGATAAGGCCCTGCCATTTTAAGTCAGCTGTACAGTTTAGATGCAGTCTCCCCAGGCTCCTTCTGCAAAGCAAGCAAACCAAGTAAGCCAGTGAACTAAAAAGATTAAAGAACACCTCATAAGATTATCAGATTTCGTGCAGATTCTTTACAGTGGGATGATACTGTAGATTAGAGATTAGAGACAGATTAGGGAAGAGATTCAGATCAGCCCTGCGGAGAGGACTTGGGGGTGTTGGTTGATGAGAAAATTAACATGAGGCAGAAGTGTGCACTCACAGCACAGAAAGCCAACCATATCTTGGGCTGCATCAAAAGGATCATGACTAACAGGTTGAAGGAGGTGATCCTGCCCCTCTACTTTGCTCTTGGGAGACGTCACTTGGAGTATTGTGTGTAATTCTGGAGTCCTCCGCATAAAAAGGACATGGAACTGTTGGAACAAGTCCAGAGGAGGGCCATGAGGATGATCAGAGGGCTGGAGCACCTCCCGTATGAAGATAGGCTGAGAAAGTTGGGGATATTGAGCCCGGAGAAGTGAAGGCTGCATGGAGACCTCATAGCAGCCTTCCAGTATCTGAAGGAAGTCTATAAGGATGCTGGGGAGGGACTCTTAATGGGGGACTGTAGTGAGAGGACAAGGGGTAATGGGTTCAAACTTAAAGAGGGGAAGTTTAGATTGGATCTGAGGAAGAAATTCTTTACTGTAAGGGTGGTGAGGCAGTGGAATGGGTTTCCCAAGGAAGTTGTGAATGCTCCATCCCTGTCGATGTTCAAGGCCATGTTGGACATAGCCTTGGATGGCATGGTTTAGTGTGAGACATCCCTGCCCCTTGCAGGGGATTTGGAACTAGACAATCTTAAGTTCCTTTCCAACCCTAACTATTCTATGATTCTATGATACCCAGAGTATAGGAAGATGCACCAGAAAGTAGTTTCATTATTGTTTAAAAGATTCTGAGGTTAGTGACATTGGAGAGTGTTCAAGAAATGTACTGGTGCCACATCTTCCTGGAGCTCCTGGGCAGCGTCTCCTATAGCTTGACTGCTGCTCAAATAGTGGGAACAGAAGAGTTATCTTCACTGCTAGTACATGAAAAGCAAATAGGATCTCTCTTGCCAGCAACATTTTACCTTGATGTTTAGATTGTTTAAACTGCTGCTTGTTTCTACTACCATTAAAAAAATCTGAAAGGAAAAAAATATCTAGAAAATAGAAATGTGACTTCCGTTAAGGCGTGTTTGAAGGAGAAAAACCAAACCCACCACAACAGCTCTTTGCTGGCAAATTGCTTTGTAACTGCTTTTTGATAGAAACTAGTCATCTGTCCTTCCATAGCAGTATGTTTTCCCCATGAAAATATCAGAAATACCATATTTTAGAGACTTTGGAGGTAAAAACATCTGCATGAGTAGGTGGCTCTAAAGCACACAGTTACTGAAAATAATGTAGGAAGTAGCAACACCTATTTAGGAAATCTCATAAACCATAAATAACCTTGTTGCAATCATGCGTGACTTGAGAGAATGGACTCATCCACATTCACACCGTTTCCAACACAAAATAAACAACACCCAGCCATGCCACTTGCCTCTGAAATCTTCACAAAATCCCTTTGTAGCCAAGTAATCGATCACAAAAACTATAGTCTACAAGATTTTTCAGCAGTGTTGCAGAAGGCTGTCACATATGAATTACAACTCTACATGCATATTTTCTTATCTGAGCAATAACCAAAAGGTGTCCTTACACTTTCAGTGATGGAAAGACAAAGATATATATAAAGTTAGGTAGTTGACAGCTAGCATTAAAAACAAGGCCAAGTACTACCCAGCAAAACTGGCAGAGTCATAAAGGGATTTAAACTCTTAGTTTACTTCTGATTATTCACGTTTTTACAAGAAGATTGGGCACCCACTCTTTCTGTATTTCTTTATTTCTTTTTGAATGGTGAGGGAAACCTTTGCCTGAATATTCACTGGCACATATTTTCCAATACAACAGAAATAAAAATGCAAAAAGCTGAAGAAAGATGTTCGTTAGCCTTCTGACCACAAACAGAAGAAAATTATTTCCATTCATTGTTTCTGTTGTAGGATAATAAGAGTGAGGAGATATTCAAGAGGTCTGTAATGTGAGAGGAGGTAAAGACTGATGTTATCTCTATGTCCTCAAATACACTCCAGCAAAACTAAAGTGAGATATAATTTATCATCTAAATGAATATTTGCCGTCATATCAGACATCAACATAACCAGACACAAAAAAAAAAAAAAAAAATACAAGCATCTCTTTCAGGCTGGATGCTCTTTTTAACTGGCTTTAAAATTCTAGGAACCTTAAGCTCAGTTATCAATCACTTGGAAGAAAAATATCATGTGCACATGTATGTACAACCAGTGCTGCAACTAGGTCTCTATGCTTCTGCTCAGCTACACTGCTGTACTTCTAATTGCACCAGCAGTGTCTTGCTCTTCATTCCACAATGATTCAGCAGTCACTGCCTACAGCTTTGTTACCTTTAAGATTTTAGTCTCCCATCCTCAGGGTTTCACTGAAGTTGAATTCCAGATCACAGCCTCTTTATTCATTGTCATGATTGTTCTGCTATTAAAGAAAAAAAAAAGGTTAAAGCTGAGGGTTCAATTACAGAGGGCAGTTGCATTGCCCCAGGGGGTGGAGAAACCTACAAACTGTGAACAAGTTACAATATAGCTCCCATATCTCTTCTTTCACAAAGTCATTGATTTATTCCCCCTACAACACCCCTATACTTAATTATATACTAAGGCATGTATAATTAATTAATTATACATTTTCTGATACAGCTGCCCTGGCTGTAACACTGTGAGGGGAAAAGCTGAGCCTACCACCTGTGCATGAGGGGAAATAATAGCTCTATTGAGGCTGCCTTTGCCTTTCTTGTTGTACTGTTCTGATATTATTCCTTTAAAAAGAAAGAAGTTAGACAGTAAGTACTTCTTCCAATTGTTCTTTACTTCGCTGGGTTTCAGATCAGACTTCTTGTTTGGAAATCATGTTTAGACATAAAACTAGTTTGTCTACCAGGATATACATTTTCTCTCAAGGGGATATCTGACAATCTGTTAACACAGTGTATAATGGAGAGGGTAGGGGGCAGATCACAGGCCAGATTGTTAGCTGGTATAAAAGAGGTGTTAATGCCATTGACTTTAATAGGGCTACGTCAATATCCACCAGCTTAAGATTCTCTGTATCACAGCCCATAGACCACTTGTGGCTTGTAAAGTCTTTGTATTCAGTCCACAAAGGGACTTTTTAATTGTGGCTATACTTGACAGAATCATAAAAATGTACTATTATCAGTTTACCCAGTGATTCTCTAGCATTCCTAAGGATTAACCTCTCTCCTTGGAAGCACACAGAGTTGTGAGAAAAACGTCTCAGCTAAATCCAAGTTGAATTCAAAGGTGACCATTGGAAACTTTCATTAAACCATTTATATTGTGATAACTCATTCTGAACTCATGCTGTCTCAAATTATTAGCAACGAAATCCATTTGTGAAAATCTCACCTCTGAGTAAATTAAGAAAACATGTAGGGGGGGTTTAAGTAACTTTATATATATAATATAGCACCTTATAATCTTTAGACAAAAAAAAAAAGCAACACAGTTAATGTAAATTTTGTAATGCTCTTCTGAGCTGATATCTGTTCAGCATTTCAGCATGAACAAAACTTAGGGGATTCCTCCTTTATATAGTAAATGTTAAGCTCATTAAAGTGTAGAAAATATCTAACACTGAGTTATTTCTGTGGAATGGAGTTTTCCACTCTCTAGAAATTAGTAGGGAAAAAAAAAAAAAAAACAAACCCTGAATGTCCTTATGCAATTAGGATTGCAAAGGCTTCTCTGGAATTTGAATGCATGCCATGTTTGCTTATTCTTCCTGAAGCATAGTATTCTCAATAGTAAGGACTTAAAAAACATAGAACAGCTCTCCCAAGCTCCCTACACAAGTTATTCGTACTCTCCATATTATAATTCCAAATAATAGAAAAATTAATGAATGCCTGGTTTTTTGTTTTGTTTTGTTTTTTTTTTTGTTTTTTTTTTTTTTTTTAAGTAATAATGAGGTTTTGCCATTAGAAACCTTCATTGCTTTAAGCTTCACCCTATCTGCCCACACCCTGGAGAAGTGAAAACTTTTTTCTTCTCCAAATAAAAGCTGTATCTGGATATGAAAAGCTTAGAGAACAGCTCGGCTGCTGGGAAAATGACAAATATTGTGAAAGTTGGCAACATCAAAACTGTTTACATTGGAATAACTTTTACTCAAGAGGTGGGTCCACTTTGGCAGTTGATGGAATGATCCCCAGATATCCATCACTCCCATTGCTGTTGAGATATTAAACTAATAAGTACAAAATTCTGGCTCCAAAACATACACATGTCAGAAGCTGACATCAGTGGAGAACGTATCATCTTCTGAAGTCAGAATAAGCCAATAATTTTGTTTTAACTCTCTCAAAGTTGTACAGGTTTCTTGGGTAGTATGGCAAAAATGTCAGAATGGCAGAGCTTAACTATTATTAACAACGGTGTTATCCTAACATAGTCACTTCCTAAAATAATGCAAGTTTATCACAAAACTGCTGAAGTTTCCTGAAATTATATTTTTATCAAAGCTTTTTTTGAAATGTCTAGTGTGAATCAAGTTTGATTTAGAGACAAAGTTTCAATTTTCCTTTCTTTTTTTTAACACTAGGGCTCTGCTGATGGAGATATTCCTATTTTAAAGATACTAATGTCTAATACACCAGAGAAAATAAAATATTTTTTTCTCTTTATTATGTGGATATTGTAAATTATTAATATACATAGTTGTATTTCTTTAAGAAAATGTTCCCACTGTTCAAATTCAGAGTGAAAATTTAGCAGAATACCCCAAAATTGTTTTCCTGTTGTTCTTTGTACATCAAAAATATTGAACTCCATTGAGCCACTTTAAGATGGTGGTCAGTAAATTTTTTGTGCTTTTAAAAATACTTGGGTTTTAAAAAAAAATAAGAATAAAAATCTGGCCATAAGTTCCAATGTTAGCATAATATTTCCTCAAATATTGCTGCTTAATATAAAACTTATTTTTTCCAGATTCATTTTGTACTCAATTCCCCTTTTACCAGCAGAAAGCTTTAGCTAATTTAATATTTTTAAAAAGAAAGTAAAATCAGTTAAACAGAAGACATTTGCACATTAACACAGGTAAAAAATTGTGCAACAGTTTAGTATTTTACCTTTCCTGCCTGTTTCGTTTTTATTGCCTATACAGGCAAGAGAGTTATTAAGATTTTCTTGAGCAAAACCTGAACATAAAGTTTGAGCTTTTGTAGAAGTTGCAAGTTTATTGTAAGGTATATTTATTTTTTTAATGGTCAAAGACAAACAATAAAACCTGTCTCAAGCTGAAAACTCTAATATGCTCTGTCAAAATTATGGGTGAAGTCAACTTGTTCTTAGCACATACCTAAAAATAGATGCAAACAATTTACTCCACTTCTCATGTAGAAAAAAAACTTTTACAATGGAAAATTAAACTCCATCCCATTTTATCTTTTATCAAACTACATTAAAAAAATTGGAGCTAACTATACTAACTAATGAGCTGTATACTTATACTCTTTACTTTTTTATGCAATTAAAGTACAAATAGCAACATTTAAACCTGATTGAAAAAACACAGAGCACATAATACAAATAAACCAATTTCTCAGTGGTATCCTAAGTCAAGGTACATCCAAGGAATTATTAGATAAGAAAGTACCTGTAATGAAATATGTAGTACTCTGTGAAAGCTGACACAAAAAAGAATTTACAACACATAAAACATTCAAGAAACTATACAAAACTGTTGGTGCTGTAACCTTTTCCTTCTGTAGTAAAAATGTTCTTAACTATGTTCGTTTCATAGCTGTATCTGTTTTTTATCATATCTCAAATGGTGGAATGGAAAGAGGATTCCAAGCTCAAATACTGGGTCAAATACTGGGACTCTATTTGTGCATGCACATGTGCACTTCTCATATTTCCAGTCTTTTTCACAGGTGAAGTTTTTATGAGGCTTTCTAGCTCAGTTTAGAAATTCTCTTCTCAGTTTTCCTCTTCCAGCTCTTTGGCAATTTGTAATTTTGTGGGTAGATGGATATGCGAAGAAGGACCATCATTCCAGAATGCACTGCATTGCAATATAGCTTCATCATTCCCAGTATCTGCACCTTTCAACTACTCAGTTCACTTACTCCTGTACTTTCTTAAGAATTCTTTTCCTCTTAAGTCTTTAAACCTCTTGAGCTAGCACGATTTCCTAAGTGGAATTCTTTTGCCAGAGTCTCAAATTTTTCTTCCTCATGTGAAAATCAGTTTTTCATGACTTGTGCTTCCTTTCAGTTAATCTTCCTCAAGTGCAAGTTTGCACTCTCTAAGGCAAATAGTGTCTTGATTTACTGTTAAATACATATTAAATAGAACAGGTCTTACCATTCAAACATGTTTTCAAGAAGGCCTCTAGTATGTTATAGGCTGTACTAAACACTATAGAAATTTTTACTGCAAAGAGTAACACAGCAATATATTATTCTAATTCTATTCAAGCTGTTCAAATAATTAGATATCTAAAACACCTGGTATTTATCTTTCAAAGAAAGTCACAAGGTCATACGGGAAGTCAGGATCAAATAAGAGAATTAATCTTGTGTCTTTTTGTAGCTGAACACCTCAAAACATTAGCTTTGAAATCCTGCATTTATTTCCAGTTATTTTTTCTGCTCTGTACAATTCCAAAACAGTAATATTCTTACACAAATTTATTTCAGGATGGCTTATGGGAATATGTCCTCTCTGTAAATGATACAGTCCCCATGTCCCTGGAAAGGCACCAGTGCTGTGGCATCTCTGCCCAGCCCATTGTCATTCGCTGCCTGTCTTTACATGGGAATCTTCAGAGGAACTTGAGAGAGCAGAATTAAGACATCCTTCATATTAATGACTGTTCTTTTACTGAAGTTTTTTAAGACAGAATGAACAATATCACTTATTTTCAAATTTGCTTTTATTACCCCTCTATCAGATTCTGATAAGCCTAAGATTATGGTCAACGGCAACAGAGTTCTGTAAGGATGTATACAACCAGAAGTGGGACAGCTAAACAGAAACCATCAACTCAAAACTCATTCAAATAGATGGCTCCTGAATGTGTCCAACTGGTTGAGTCTTCTTCTTCCATGTATCTCTTTGAAGATGAGGGGATCCTCAGAGCTTATGAGAAATCTAAGGTCCTGCCTCAGAATTAGGAAGAGTGATGGTAAGTCAGCCTAGTGTAAATAACTTTCAAACCAAAACATTACTGAGGTTCAGAGATGCATTATATCCCATCACTTATGAATCTCACATTTTTTTTCTGATGGATACTGGTAGCTAAAAAAGATAGGGAAGCTGCTTGTTGTAAGATTTCCTGCCTACTTATACAGATCTCTAAGTTTCGTTAACTCACCCTGAAACAGAGTGAACTCAGTACAGACTGCAGGAGTCAAGGCAGTCACTAGGTTCTGCTTAGCAGAAATTCCACACTTAAGCCATGCTGTCAATTAGAGAGGTCTCACTGTAATGTTGTGTCTTCCGTCAGACATTTCTGAATGGACCCTTGCTCCATTTGATGGTTTCCTGATGGAGCTTTATCACAGTTCTGATGTATGGTAACCTGATAAGCCTTCATTTAGCACCCTTCTATCACTGTTTAACCTTAACATACATCTAGAGACTACCATCAAAATGGCAGGGGTTTGTGGTGATGGAATGCTCACCAGTGATTAGAAAAGATTAACCAAATGTTTTTGTTACAGAATAGAGCCTGAGTCCCACAGTCTTGCTAAATCCTTGCTAACAGGAGTTTCATCATCTAAAAGGCTGGCTGTTCATACATGATAAGTTTCCTAAGAGCATGAGAGTCTCTAAAGAAACCAGTTCCGTGAGAGAGGAATGTGAAAGGTGTCAGCATTATTGTCAGAGAATATTCTAACTGATCTTAGATATTTGCCTGAAGAGAGTAAGAAAATATCTTATTAGAATCATGCTTGAGAAATTCAATTCAGCTATTTTATGAAAGAAGCAAAAAAATCAATGTATGTTTATTGATACTGTTGTTTAAATCTAAGCAAACAAAGCAAAAAAAAAAAAAAAAAAAAAAAAAAAAAAAAAAAAAAATAACAAAAAAAAAAAACCAAACACCCAAACCCCTTAACATTTTACAGATGCAAGAGTATATATATTAAAACAATACTGGAAACCTCTGTGGTTGTTCAGAAAATATTGTGATCAATAATTTAAATGATTAGAAAGTTATTCATCTGGATCAAATGCAAAAACTAAGAAGATGTTTCAGAGGCAATCAACTCTTTTGTCTTTCCTTTTCCATTCAAAAGTACAAAATTATATTCAAGAAATTAACTAGTTAAATCTCTGCTGATATTAACTGTTTATATGTGACATATAAACTGTTTATATGTGACAACTGACTGTTTATATGTAACATAAATACTGCATATATATACATATATATAAAAATTATCTGTTTACTGTTCTTTTTCTGTGTACCACCCTCCAAAGGGGGCAGGTTGTTTAAAGCTTTCTGCTGGTCCAGGTACCTTCTGTACTGCTGCACATACAGCTAGGTTATGTCGTCCTAACATGATCTGTGGTGACTAGTGCTTTATTTTACACATCCTCTGGATTTCACTAAGTCCAGTAAGAATTTGTTCACAATTAAAAATGTAACACTCGATCCTTTACTGAATGTGAAGCAGATTATAGGGGAGCCATATTGCAATTAATGGGGAAAAGAAAGGACACAAGACTTTTCCTATGTAAAGCTGCAGTAATAAAAACTGTCTTCTGTTTCAGAGCACATGAATTATAGGCAATATAAATAACATTTCAATTATACTTTTGTGCACCTACTAATTTAGGCTACTGCTAATAAGCAATTGTATAATTTTCTGGAGCTGAGAAGATGTATTAAAGGAGACAAAAAAGCATGTAACAAACTATGAACTTTCCATGGTGTTTCCGTGGCTTTTGGATTTTTAATGTTAAAATAAGCAAAACACTATATACTTACTTTACATAGTATATACTGTATGCTGATTATAAATAACACACACATGCCTACATGTATGCTTATATGTGCATTTGTATAGTAATTACATAGGAAATTTTTTATCAATTTGATCATAAATGTTATTCTAATTTATTTCCTATCTTATAAGAAAAATAAAAGTTTCAATCACTGGTCTTTCAAATTGCAAATTTGAACCACAGTTTTCAAACTTCTTACATTTTAACTATTTTTTCAGAATAAGAAATAAATCAGAAATAGCTGATTGTAGATTACAATCTTAATCATAACAGAAAAGACCTATTTTCAGTATCCATAGTGTAAGTGGTTACGAATATATCCATGCAGCTGGGGGCAAGGATATGAAAAAGGGCATTAAATAAACTACATTTTTGGGTGTTCTGGTCACAGCTGTAATAGAGTAACTAGGGCAGTAACTTGGTTGTGATTCATAGTCATAATAGTGATTATTTTTGGATCTCAACAGCCTAATGAAAGAGGGAGTGCCATTTCCTCAGTTGTGGTGGTTGAAGATAGCAGTAAAATGTCTGAAAGTTACTACACTTGCACTTTTCCATGTATCCTAAACTATATTTTGTGAGTAGAATTAAATGGTAACAGTGCCACATGAGATGTTTTTGTGATTCTTGTCTGTAGTTAATGTCTCTGCCTATACTCTCTCACTGATCAGATATTCCATAGAATAATTTTTTTTTTTTTGACAAAAATTATTAGAGCAACTGCTGAGTTGATTGAGAGTTTTCTCACCAAGTAGTAATCTTCATCAAGTGACATCCTGAAACTGGATAAGGATTACAAAATTCTGCTGAAAAATGAAAGAATTTCATGAAAAAATTTACAACTATTTTACCTAATATATCAAATTTTGGAATCAGGATCAACCACTGGTAGAACATAAGCATTTTACAAAAGTAAGGGAGCAAATGTTGGAATCAAACTGGGCCAATTTAAAAGAGAATAAACAGCAGGTATTTTTTCTTTGAGAACTTATCGTTTCCACAGGGGGCATGGAAAAGGAGGGGAGGGAAATAACACAACCCTCTTCTTTTTTCTAATAGCAAGACTTTAAGGACCACATTGAAAATCCAAGATAATAGATTGTGTGTTTTCCAGAATATGTGCACTGTCTGAAACCATATATGCTAAGTGTTGGTATTTTTTATTTCGCTCAGTACTTCAGGTCTAGTGTCTAATAATAATGCACATAAAAATACAAGAGTTGGAGCAAAACAAATCATATTCTTACATAATCAGTGATACAGGGTCTTTCTGATTGTCTGGGTAGGCAAATTTTGAAATATATCATCAGAAATTATGAAACACTTGTTAATTTGGGACTTTTCACCTAATAAATAATATACATGGTTCTAATTTAAAAAAAAAAAAAAAAAATCACTGTGAGTGGGAAAAATCCTGTTGTTTTTATTGTTATAACCTATGCTATATATGTAACTGGTTCATCAGAATACATGAGTGCTTGTTCATATTTGTTATATACAGCTGAAAATTTACTTTCAGGAGTATAAACCCCATGCATATATGTGCCAGGTTATATGGGACTTACAGAAGAAATTAAAACTGAAAAGGGAGATGCAACAAAATATGTTCTATGTTAAACTGCTTTGTCTGTGTACATAAAATGTACCACCAAGCAGGTGAAATGTATTAATTTGTAAAACCAAGGGGAATCAGTTATGTACCAGAGCCGTGAGTATGTAATGCTGGTTTCTTTGACACTCACAGAGAAAAAAGACTTAAAACAAATCTCCATTATTGTAAGCTATGTATGTCAAAGCTCAGCAGTGTCTTATTCTGGTTTTAGCCAAATAAGCTGCTTCCAGCTGATGGCCATGGTGTGGTTTTGACTTGGCTCATCTCTTTAGGAACATCAAATACAAAAATTTGGTTTGTGTGGTATAAATCTAATTGTTTAAGAGTTCTGAATAAAATGTTTGTTATGAATGAATGTTTTAATATGTTACAAATCTTTATATGAATTTTTTTTAAAAAGGAGGAAAAAAATACATGTTTCTCATACCATTGACTCTTTGATGCAGATTCTTCAGGCTCTGAAACTCCATTACAGTTATAAAAGAAAATATTTTTCAACACTGTTTAATGACTGAGAACAAGTTTTTTAGCCAGCTTCTAACATATGATTGTTTGATCTTTTAGCTATAGCCCTTTGGAAATGACAGCTCAGAAAGAAATGAAGAAAGTATTCACATTGAAAACCTACTGAGAAATATTAAGGAATAAATGTTATTCTTTGGCTTCAGGAGTCATACCACAAGATTTTATGTTAAGACACAGAACCCAACCTTGATTACTTTATTGAAAGTCATCCTGAGTGCATTGTGGTCAAAAAAAAAATAAACCTATACCCATATCACTTCAGATGAAACTACATTTGTTTGTCTTTTTCTGTGAATCCTATCATGCTCAAAATAGAAAGAGGAGAGCTTTGTGCTCATGTTAAATATTAT
This sequence comes from Forpus xanthops, assembly GCA_032466535.1. Taxonomy (NCBI): domain Eukaryota; kingdom Metazoa; phylum Chordata; class Aves; order Psittaciformes; family Psittacidae; genus Forpus; species Forpus xanthops. The sequence goes on from JASSUY010044196.1 coordinate 22,427, forward strand.
GTCAATGAGATAACAAGCAAGGACATAAAACCTAGTTATCAACTCATAATGCAACTGAAACCACTGATGTTACTTTCCCTCTTGATTAACAGTCGCAGCATTTGAAAATTAGTCCAGCAGATAAGTCAAGGAAATCCTTATTCATTTTCCCTTAACTACCTTGAAACCTTGTACAATATCATATGCAATTTAATTGGCAAAAAAATGCTCTGGACAACTCTTTGATCCCCTTGTTTATTACCTTGCCCTTGTGGGCAAAGGATTACTCACATAAAAATTCTCACTCTTTTCAGTGAAACTAGTCATGATTTAGTGTTATACAATGGAATAGGGCATTTTCAGTTTTGTCATTTGTCATGAAATATTAATATATATGAAAAGTATTTTATATGCTTTATATATATATATGATTGGCATTTTATGCTTTTGGAAGTTTGGCCTTTTTAAGTAGGGATTCTAGTTCATCAAAGCAGAAGAACAGTTCAAAGACTTACTAATCAAGAGCTCTAGCAGTCAGTAAGAAATGTAGGTTACAGGAAACCAAAACAAAGAAATACATGGCCACATAGTCTAAATGAGGTTTGGATGAAATCACCTACGTGAATATGTCTTAAAAGCTGTATATGTCTCTGTCATGGGTTCAGCAGCAGCAGTCATTTTTCTTTAAGCAGTAGCTGGTGTAGCACTGTGTTTTGGATTTTCAG
>JASSUY010044197.1:18867-60672 GCA_032466535.1 Forpus xanthops
CAGAGGCTTGGGTGACATGGTTTAGTGGGAGGTGTTATGCCCATGTCAGGGGGGTTGGAACTAGATGATCTTAAGGTTCTTTCCAGCCCTAACTATTCTATGATTCTATGATTTCCAAGGCATCATACTTGTACTAGATGGAATTTAGTTTCTCAGGTCAAGAAGCCTGAGAAACTATTCATCTGCTAGAAGTCCCTGACAGAAAAAGGGAAGGTATATTCTGCACGTGTTAAATTCTTGCTGTTTCTGTGAAGGAGGTATTTAACTGCCTGAACAGGCAGAAACCTCCACACCTAGGAGCTGTAAAGACAGCTGTCATCTTTCTAAACATCCAGAGATTTTGTTTTGTAAAAATATGCCAAAGCACCTACTTTTAACTAAAAGTGTAAAAATTATCCACAGCTCTGTATAGACAAGAGGGAAAATCGAAGCAAGTATCAGCAAGATTGTGAAGCAGGATGCAGAGGTTTATCTAGAGCAAAACCGCTTTCACTGTGTCTTTTCTCCCTTTCCTTCCCTAATTCCTACTCTTCACCCATGTAAATGGGATACCAGGAGGCCAAGAACTGCTGATTTAAATCTAGCCTGCCAGTGTTAATGCTTTAAAGATATATTTTGTCCAAATAATAATTACAAAGAGAGTAACATGTGCTGTAGTATAGAGTCATCCCTACCAAGTATGTAATTCCAGCATAGATTACTTTTCTTTTAAATTACCATTGCAAGATTAACAGCATCAAGTCATCAGAGGCTTGTTTAATTTTATTTCCCAATTGGACTGGAATCCATTTTGAATGATTCATGGAAAAGAAGGAAGGGGGAAAATGTTCTCCTTCAAGTGGAATTACTACAGATAATTTTCACATGCAATGCCATCCATAACAAATTACTTCATTGGTCATTGCCCAGATATCTCCTCTTTACATCCCCCCACAAAGACAACAATGGCATTAGTCATTTTTCCGGCATCTCCTTCTCTGGTGCTGCCTCCTTTCCTGGGCTCATCCCCAAACTGGATCCTTGCAAACCAGCTCATTCTCCACAGAACCCGTGCCAACTGCTCTCATTCCCCTTCTGCCTGCTTCTTTTCTGGTGGCCAGACCCATTTCTGCCTGCTTCTCAAATGAAGCATCATGACAACAATGCTGTCAAATGGTTCCTGGGAGGCACAGGCAGATAGGGAGCTGCTGAGATTTCCACTGCCATTTTCTGCCTTGGTTCAAATGTGCTTTGAGAAAACTAATTTCATGTGTAACCTGAATAGCCACCTGAGCTTCTTGATGCATGCTGCCATCAGAGACTTACCAGGAAGAAGAAGGAGACTATTCTCACTCTTTTCTCTACACACGCCACCCCCCAGTATCGCTAATCATCAGCATGCACTCACCTGTACCTCGCTATTAACAGTACAGGTGCACCTAGCTAAGCCCAGCTCATTGAATGAGGACAAAATGTTTTTTCCTCAAACATACCATTGAAAGTTTGGGATGGGAAGTTCAGACTAATACAGTGCTCAAGGCTATGCAGCCCAAGCAAATATACCAAGAGTACTTATTCAGGAACAGATAACTCAGTGTAACCTATGCAGTAATAACCTATGTACAGCATAGGCTGAACTAAATGGAGTACTTGTAGAGAATCAGCTTGAGCTGGCAGCAACACACCAAAGACAGGTATCTTTTCTCTATAAAAAGGGAATTCTGATACATTTTTAGGCTTCTTCATTAATTATACACACAAAAAAGTATTATTAGGCTTCTTCATTTTTTGAGATAAACCCATATAATTGTGTATGAAATAGGAATTAAAAAATAACAATAATAATAAAAGGTATAGTGGTTGCCTACATCTAATGCTTTGAACTTTATAATCTACTGTTTTTTCAGTTAAATACATCTTGGACACATTAATAAATTTTATATTAACCTTTAGAAACAATAAGATAACTTTTTCCAGATTAGGTGGAAGGGCTCTCTGTACAATTCACAGCTATTTATTGAAAATGAATCTGGTTTTTAATTGTCCCAAATGAAATTCATTATGACAAGGGTTTTCAGGACAAACTGTATTTTAGGTTTTTGCAAATAAAATTAATATTTTCATTTAAAAATAATAATTACTCTCAGGTATTGTATACACATATACACACCATAAGCCAAGGGAAATGTGTTAGGAATTGTTTTAGTGCTCAGATCACTGCCATGACTAAAAAGCTGAATTTTCCAGAACTGAATTGCTACAATCTCTCTACAGTGCCTTACTACTAAAACATCTCTTTAGTGAGCATCTGATAAAATACCTTCTTCTAAGGTTGCTGACTTTCCCAGTCACTCCACAGTACCAGCAGGGAAATGACATTGTTTTTTCAAAGTGTTCACGTGAATTATGCTTCCTGAATTCTAGTCAAAATCTGTAAATGTATTGCTTTTTTTTGTTTAATTGCATGGGGTTTAAGGATTGTGCAGTGTACATAACAATCTTTGCCGAAAAACTGATGAAATAACATTCTACACCTATTGCTTTTATTATAAAGTTTTCAAAACTTAATACATCTCTCCATTAGGAGGGCAGTGCATCACCAACTACTTTTGACATTCTGTTGACATCTTACAAGTGGCTAAAAAATATCAGGAGAGACCCTCAGGTGCTGTTGATGTTATCTTTGTAAAAGTCAATAAAACCATTGAGATTACTGGCTGGACAGAGGCACTTCTGTCTGACAACAGCAGCAGAGAGAGAAAAACAGCTCTCATCATATGTGTTTATATAATACTCGGTGCCATTGAGTACTATTCCATTTTCATTGCAACATACAGACCATGGAATAACGCTCAGCCTCAGCTCTGGGCACACGCAAGAAGTAGTTAACAGTTCAGACTAAATAAATACATGTACTACATTTCAACACAGCATTAGGTTTTCAGATTTGAAGGAGACACTGCTTAATAATATTGGATAAGAGCTTACAAAGTAGTTTCTTTATTGTGCTCCAGAACAAAACACTGATGCATAAAAAAACCTTCTCTCTGCTTACTAGTGCTTTGAAGGAACAGTTGTCAATTAAAAACCTGAGTCAAAGAGTGCCCTAAGAGCCAGAGGGCTTTGTTTCCTGGTAGGCAGTGAGGAGCCATGTTACAGACACCCCTTTGGAGCACATTGCTTTTCTGGGACAGGAAGGCTTTCTCCCCATGTTAAGCGCATCCATATAGATGAACACCAGGACAAAGTGTCTGATGGACCAGTGACTGACAGACACTGTGCCCTCTCTGTGCCTGTCCTCTCTGCAAAAAAAGGTGCCACCATGAACAACCCACTCAGAAGTTTGATCATTTTTATCATGGCCCATATTCTTAAAAAAAACAAACAAACAAACAAACACAAACAAATCCCTTGATATAAGCTTGGATAACTTTAGCTAACAATTAATTTAACTAAATGTCTCCAGCAGCATCTTCAGTCTCAAGGTTCGTATTTCAGTTTAGTTAGAACTCCAGCTAATTCACTCAAGTGAAATAACTCTGCTATAAAAAAAACCCAGAAAATATTATCAAATAGCTTTTTATATCAGTTCTCTGCAGGTGAGGCTTATGCTTCTGCTACATTCTTTTCCCGTGCTTCACTGAAGCTTGTGAGAGGGAATAATTAACATTAGCTCAACACTGCATGATGGTTGGTATTTTAATTATCCTACTAGTCAGACCTGGCCAGAGGAAATCTTTAGAATTAATTTTGCTGAAGAGCCCATTCTTAACAACTTAGTAGTGTTAACAACAATACTTAGAGGAAGTATCTTGACAGACAATATCTGCTACTTAAATAACCTGCATTTATTACTGTAAATGATTAAAAAAAAAAAGGAACAAGACTATTATCCAAATAGCACTATAGTTAAAGAGAAAATATTTTTTTCCAGTAAATGATTTCAGGAATCATTATTTACAGTATCACACTCTAATAGCTGCTTTTGGTAATATTCCCTGGCGACATTCAATTAACATAGCAGATTAGACCTTGTAAATCAACACTAATAGCTCTGAAAGGAGTCACTTGGTTTTTTTAGAACATTCCAGTCCACAAACACTTTTTCCAGTGAAAACTGAACAATTACAATAGGAATCTGGTTTGGTAAGAAAATAGGAAATGATGCTAAACAAAAGGGAATGTTTATTTAGAAATTCCAAGGCCATTAATTTATATTAAGAAACTGTGCTCAGAGACTATAAAGGTGATGTGAATCATTGATCACAAAAAAACTTCATAGATAAGGGGCAAGTGCAGTGCTGGGTGATTGTATTATATGTTAACAACTTTCACGAGCAGCTTTTGCTGATTCATTTGGCAGGAAGTGAGCTGCCAAGAGAGATTTCTAGGGGAGGAACAATCAACAATATTTTCATATAAAATAACCTCCAGTTACTGTATTGTTCTCACAGCATTTAATAATGAATGCTTTCCTGTTTGAGAGAAAAAAACATAAATCACAAAAACAAAGGCAGGTCTGTTTTAGTGTTACATGGCTATAAATACACATGCAGTGTACTTAGCAAAGTAAGGGATGGGTCTGATCAATTAAAAAAATCAGAAAGCTGGAAAGAACTCCTTGTGAAATTGCTGCCCAGTTGCAAATTAAAGGTGTGGTAACTGCTGTTCTTTTTGGAGGAATAAAACTCTGTGCCTTTATCTGCTTTCTTGGTAGGAAGTTAACTAATGGTGTCACAGCTGGGATTTCCTCCTGAAAGCAGTACTTAATTTCCATTCAGTAGACCAGTATGTCCAAATCTGAGTGATATTGAGGACTAGCTTCATGTTGGGCAGCTGTTATGAGCGATAGGGGTGTTCAATGCTTCAGAAATTGAAATTGAATCACTACAGGCAGGGCCAACACAACAGGACAGATCCAACACCCCAGGACACAGGTGACATCAAGCCCACCAGCCTGGTCAAAGAGCACATGTCATGGCAAGTTGTCAACTCTATAAGCAAGACAGCTACAACAGGAGCACAGCGAGCAAAACCAGCAGGTCCCTGCCAGTCTTCCAGGTCGAGGGGCTGGTGGGGTTGCATTAAGTATATTGCACAGTGGGTGAACATGGTGAGCTCATGAATCCTGTGATATCTGGCCCATACTAAGGATGCTTTGCCCACAACACCAGCAGTTGTCATTTACTTTCTCAAACTCTTTCATTTCTACCATTTGTGCCAATGGTACGAATAGACAAAATAACTACTAATGCCTGTAACTAATCCCAGTTATAACTTTGTGATGGGACTACCCAAGCACAATGCATCTGGGACATATGCTGACATATGGTGAAGAAAAGAGTTGTGTAGCTCTTCAACACAGACTTTCCTATTATATTCTACAGTACTTGCCCTTAAACATGCAGTAATTAACAGTGACATATGTAGGAAGCAATCTATTAGAATGTCTAATAAAGGTTTTAAATAAATTAAGAAGAAAAAAAAAAAAAAAACAGAATCCAAATAAGTCAGAAGCTGTAGATTTTCATTCAGCACTGCACCTGTCTAGGTTCTGCTTCAGTATCTTTCTTTTCTCATTATAAAATATGTAGCTCTTCTCTGACTCAGGAAATATTAATTAGGCAACTCTGGAAATATACTACTGCAGAGGAAATGTGCCCTGAAATAAAGTGCTGCAAAATTCCACTAATTTTGCCACAAAAGACCACCAGAGAAAGTAGTGATTGTCAAAACTAATCCTGTCAGTCAAACTTATTAAGAAAAGATTCTAAAGAAAGCATTTAGAGGTTTTGTTATTGTAATAAGTTGAAGTGTTGTGATTAGTCAGAAAAACTAATATGATTAGCTGGAGTCCAAAATCAAGATACCTCTTGTGTACAGTTAATGTAAATACAGACTTCAGAAAATGGTTTAAAATACCAGACACTGATGCTGAATAAATACTTTCATTCTCACTTATGCCGGTTGATCACATCCTGAGAACACAAGCATCCCATCTCTCAATAACAATCCATTACAAGCTTTAGGTTGCCCTGATAATGTCGCTCATCCCAGCGACAACTCAAACAAGTGCTGCCCAACCAGCACTGCAGGAAAGACAAGCTTAAATAATTATTCCTGGCAAAACACAGACAGTGGGAACCTCAGATATTCCTGACTTGAGAATCAGCTGTTAATAATGTGAAATATTTGAAACCATTCACATGTAAATGCTATAACTTACCTAGACAATGAGGATGCGTTAAGCAAAACAAAGATACAGAACTGTAGGTCAATAAATTGCATTCAACAATGTAAACAGATTTTGGTAACTAAAAATCTATCATTTAAAGTCTGAACAAGGATTTAAATTGTATTTCCCTTTTACATACAGCAATATACCTGAGATATAGAGAAACATCGATAAAATCTCAGGAAATTTTATCAATTCAGTGGAATTAATAGCAAATACAGAGATTTAACACAACCTATCTTTAATTACCCAGAAAAGAAAAGGGTCATGTTAAGAATGAAACCAAAGCATTTGTCGCATCAGGCTTTACAATAAACAGGAAGAAGGATGCACTGAAAAGGTTAGAATGGTTTAATTTTTCCATTCATTAGCTGAAGAGGTACATTTGTGAAACAAACCGATTAAAGAGATATGCAAGACGCAATCCATGGAAAGCAGAACAGTACTGAACCTTCACAACTATTGAAAGGATCCAGATTTGTGCTGCACTTAGCCATTCTAAAGAAGTTGAAAAGGAAACAACTCTCTGTAAGGATTTATAATGATAAGTTAAGAATATTTTTATTTTCTCTCCTCTTTATTACTAGTAGAATAAACAGTCCTGCAGTCATATTTAAAAAATTGTCAGGCTGAAATAAAAGGTGATATTTATATATTCATAGTTTTATATAATTATAATTTTAGATAGTTATCAAATATATATATATCTTTTCTTTGCATTAACAGGAATTACAGAGATGTTTATCTACGGTGGGTGTCACTTTATAAAACAATTCATCCCTTGCTTCATAGATTTTGAGTAAAGGAGATACATGCCTTCCATGATCTTCTCAGTGACTACTTATACCTGGAGATGCTGTCCTACAAGAAACTTGTATGCCAGCCGTTGCCTGCCACCCTTCTCCCTCATCTTTCAGTGTAACTTAAGCTTTATATTTGTGGTTCCCTTTTCCTCTTAAAGGCCATATGTCATTTTCAGAGGTTATGAGCCCAGCAGTGTAAATTCTGTCACCTGAAATGTAGCGTTATTACTTTGTCCCCCACATTGTCTTGAAAGCCTTAGGGGAAATTTGATCAGTAGAAACACAAATTAATTGGAGCTTCAACTTTTTTTTTTTTCAGTATTTTGACTACAGACTTGTTTTCAGCGGGCACACAGTTGTTTTCCTTGCCCAAGACAAGACACAGACAGACCTGAAGCCCACCACAGACCACTGCCGAGGCAAAATGGGAAGGAAAACCAGCCTTAACTCTGAATTTTCATGTGTAAATCAGATGCTTAATGATTTTTTTTTTTCCTCTAAATGTAGGGGTTGTGTTTGAATAGTACTTTAAGCACTAAACTGTCTTCTTAATGTTTGGAGGGGATTAAGTTCAGAGTTCATTGTGTTGTCTGTCATTTTAAAAAGATTAGATAGTTTAGTTCGGCTCCTACTGGCAATGCAAAAGTCTCTGTATTTATTGACTGTCTGGAGTCATTATCAAAGCTTCTAAAACCAATCGACACCTTGTAAACAAAAGTGTCATTATTTCAGCGATCCTGATAAGATTTACATAGTATCCACATTTTTGTTGTGATTGAATTGTTAGAGGTATTCATACTGTAACATTATGTGATAAATCATTACAAATTCAATTAGCACATTAAGCTTTACATTGGTTTGGAAGATGTGAATGAATGCAACCCATTCCAGTTTTTGTCAGATATAGTTTGTAGTTTTGGGTTTGGATCAGGAAAATTCTGCAAGGTTTCAAATATTCTTCCAGGGAAAATGGTCTTTTTAAAAGGAGAAAATGTTATTTTAAACTTGAGGATTCCAGTGACTACTAGTAAACTGAGAAACAATACCACACAGAGGAGATTATAGTCATGTAGTAGGAAAGCTGTATAACACTAGACTACTACTATATAATTGTTAAATTGCATGAACTATTTTATTTCTCAAATAACCATACAAAAATCAAGTTGAATTAGAGGCCCAGACTTCAAAGAATCATTCTCAAGAAATGACTGAAGGTTTTTAGTTGGTTTATAAAGTGGCAAAGCTAAATGAAAGGGCAGTTAACCGAATAGTCATGTTGTAAATATTACCAATATAAGCAGTCTTACTGATGATGCCCTAAGACTTGCATTTGTGAGATCTAAACACCACAAGGCAATACAGCATATTTCTGAAACAGAATAATGCATTCCACTGCAATTCCTTGGAAGTTAATGAATTATGAAATCATAAAGTGTAACTGACAGATTAAGGAAGTGCAGTTTGATTTGAGAATTCTTGTGTTATTTTTATAACCATACTGTCACGGCAATGTTCTTTTCACCATGATCATGCAAGGAGACAACTTAAGGTACTCCAGGAGAGGTAAAAACTTTACTTAAATATAGTTGGTTAATATATATTCTCAATATTCAACTTATGCTGAGAAACATCATATAAGGCTCATACCTAAGCTGGTTTTAAGGAAAGCCTGTCCCTATTGAACTTCAGCTCACATTATGCAACAAGTCATGTTTTGTGGTTATCCTTCTGATGAACTTTTGTTTCGTGACATTTGATAAATACTTGCTACTGCAGATGTTAATCAAATAGTGTTAATAAATCAAATCGGTTTGTTAAAACCTTGTGTGTTGACAGTGCCAAGGTATCCTGTAATCTATGACAAAAGGATCAATAGAAACATATGAAAACATTACCACTGTGGGACACTATTGATTTTTGTCATAGAAATACTTACTTAGCTCCTGAAGCAAATCACTAAAATCAATGGAAAGTTTCCCATTGACTTCACTGAGCTTTTGGTCAGGTTTTTAGTCTGATAATTCTTTATTCAGGCACTGGTTTAAGTTTGCAGGTGTAGAGCAGAATGGCGTCCTGATCCTTAATGGCAAGTTCCAGGCATGCCCATGATGCAAATAAGAAGTACCACCCCAAGGGATGGTTCCATTGTGTGGTTTCTTAGGAAATACAAATTTAGAAGGTCTGCATGATAGGAAAAAATCTGATCTCTCTATTATTACTACTTTAGTTTGTGTGACTTGGTTTTTCAAACTTAGAGCATTGTGCTTAAATATGATGGAACAAGTGCATGATTTAAGTATTGTCCTTTTTCCCATTAGAATAATTTCTCAAAGAATTTATAGCCTTCAAGGTAAAGGTCTGTGTAATGGGATTATAACCATAACAACTACACAATAGCATCATTAAGGGTACTTCAGTTGCATTTACTTTCCCAGTGTTTGAATTTATTGCTATTCTATAAAGTCTCTATTCAGAAGAAAAAATACACTTAGTTCAATTTATAGAGCTGACTTTGCCTGAGAGAGATTAGAACTAAAATGATTTGAGATAGAATCAAAGAATTCCATCTTTTTAATTACTCTGTTAAAGGCAGGATCACCTAATACAAATATTTAACTCTGTTGTTGAACACTACTGCTGAAGTCATGAAGAGGAAATTTATAGGGAGCTCTAAAGTCACTTGACAATTCTTTACTTGGGTTATGACTTCTCAGATTGCTGTTTATTGCCAATAGCACTACATTTCAACATAAATAAGATTAATGGGATTAGTGCACTGTCCTGGTAAAGATGTTTAATCTTCACTTTAAATGAGATATGGTAATTGAACCCCTTTCTTGATGCATAAGAAGTGCCTTTAAACAAGGTTAGCTATTTTTATACACACTAATGAATCCCTAGCTAAAAAACCTTTTTGGTCAGATGCCAGGCTTGCCTTGCTACTTGCTGTTCTCAGAAAATACAAAGCATGAGGTGAAGAGGGGGAAAAGGAAGAGAAATTACTACTTAATATTCTAAATACAAAATAAGACCAATACTGCTAAAAATACTCAGCATCAATGGGATTAAAAATGAGAGAGAAAGAAAAAATCCCTTGGCCACTAAGTAAGTAGTTTAAATCAAGCCAGTTTAGTGTTTAAAAATGACTTTTGAACATTTAGGTTTTCCTCTAAGAAGTTTGATAAACTCCTTTTTGTTTTGTTTTTGGAGCATTTTTCACAGGTCTGAAGCACAGCAAACTTTAGCAGAGAGCTAGAGACAGGACTACCTCTCAGATTAAGGATGAGCCCTTTCAAGAAGAGTAAAAGAATGCTCATGATTCACAATTTGCTTTGTCAGAACCCAAACAATTCCAAAACTTCCAGAAAAATAAGGAACATAGGCTCCCTGCCTGTAACTTCTTCATTCCTAATGGTTGCAATATAGCAAGCATTTTATATCACTTTAAATAGTCAAGTACAACTCAGAGCTGCTTATTGTTGGAGTCTGTTAGTGTCCCATGCTATAGGCAATCTACATCTGAGATAGTCTGGGGAGTGTTTTCTACTGAGCCTTTCAATTCTCCTTCCTTAGCTACAGGGGTCATTGCAGCACCATTTGCAGGATGAACATACCATACCTGGGCATTCCCAGCGCAACGTTTCCATTTAGGTAGATGTACATTTAGTAGTGGGGATATACACATGGTGCAATTTTAACATTTGCTGGTTTCATCTAGTGGATTGTGGAATCATGGTTTTGAATCTTTGGCTTCCCTCACTGTCAGAGTACAGCTGACTTCTATTTCTGAATGGTGATGTGGTTGTAACAATTTATGCAGCAATGAAGGCATATCAACAGATCCTCTATTTTTCATGACTCATCAAATTATTCTTTCTGCAGATGGAGTTTCGCAATTTTTCCTACCCTATATACCACAGTATATAAAATCACAGACTCCAAAAATTAGTTTATACATGTTTTCAAATGTATTTAAGTATCTGTCATTAAAAATAACGATGTTCAACTCTGTACAGGTTAGAATGAAGGCATGCTTAGCAAACAGGCTAGGGTATGTACATAAAGCTGACACCCTTAAGACATGACCAGAACTATTCCACTCTATTCCTTACAAACATCCCAGGACTATATTTTGATTTTTTTGATGTCATTCTTGAGCACAGTTGTGTAAGGGGACACAGCTGGTATCTCATAGCTAGAGGGAAAAAAGAAAGTCCTACGCTGAATATAACGAAGCATAGCAAAGGATAAAGACATCATTCTGGCTGCTGTACTTGTATTTACATTGTGCTAAAGGCAAAGTACAGCAAATCTGGTGAGATATTCTTCATTGTACTTGCTGGTTAATTTAGGAGTCAATCAGCCATTGACTTATGCCAAGAATTCAGAGTTGAATGCCATGAATTGTCTTTCCAATGGCATTTATGTGGTTAACCAAGGCCTATACACACACACGCAGCTACCAGTTGTTGGAGTGCTAAGGAGTCACTAGACACTCCCAATTTCTAGAGGTCTAGATAGGCTGCAGATAAGGGAGTGTTTAGCAGAGTCCTAACTTTTATAGATTTTAATGCATCCTACTCACAAAGTGAAAGTAGAGAGATCTACTCCAATATGAGAAGAAATCTCAAAAACTAAATGAACCTCTCATCACAATCTCCGAATCAGCTTTACAAGATTTTGAAACAATGATCGGTGTGAATAATGTTTGCATTTTAGCCACAGACACTGTCATTTAGCATAAAAGCCATATTTTCATAAATCAGATTCTGTACAACCATATAGATATAGGTATCCTTCTTTATATCATTCCTTTAAAACATAAATGGCCTATCTAAATCAAATACACAGTTCACCAGACAAGGACTTAGAGATGAGAACTTACTCAGATAAGGACTACTATCAAGCTCTTTAAAACTGTGCAACTAACTTGGAACTCCTTAAAAGTGGTTTATAGTCAATATTGAATCAAATCTTAAAATCTTATCTACTACATTGTTAATCCTATGCAACTCTTCAGAAAATTGTGCCTACATAACATATCCAATCATACCTCAAAACAGCTTGCATATGTTTTCAGAAGTCTTGTGTCATAACACCACAGTAATCAATAACCACACCTGCCTTTGGCAAACATTCACCTAAGAACATCTTAGAACATCTTGCCAAGTGCAAGGTCCTACACCTCGGTTGGAGCAATCCCAGGCACAGCTACAGGTTGGGCAGAGAAAAGATTCAGAGCAACCTGCAGAGAAGGACTTGGGGTTGCTGGTGGATGAGAAAATGAACATGAGCCTGCAGTGTGCACTCACAGCCCAGAAAGCCAACCGTATCCTGGGCTGCATCAAAAGGAGTGTAACCAGCAGGTCGAGGGAGGTGGTCCTGCCCCTCTAATCTGCTCTCATGAGACCTCACTTGGACTACTCTTTGCAATTCTGGTGTTCTCAACATAAAAAGGACATGGAACAGTTGGAACAAGTCCAGAGGAGGGCCACAAGGATGATCAGGGTACTGGAGCACCACCTGTATGAAGATAGGCTGAGAAAGTTGGGTCTGTTCAGCCTGGAGAAGAGAAGGCTGCGTGGAGACCTCATAGCAGCACTCCAGTATCTGAAGGGGATCTATAGAGATGCTGGGGAGGGAGTCTTCTTTAGGGACTGTAGTGACAAGACAAGGGGTAACGGGTTCAAACTTAAACAGGGGAAGTTTAGATTGGATATAAGGAGGAAGTTCTTTACTGTAAGGGTGGTGAGGCACGGGAATGGGTTGGCCAGGGAATTTGTGAATGCTCCATTCCTGGTGGTGTTCAAGGCTGGGTTGGACAGAGGCTTGGGTGTCATGGTTTAGTGTGAGGTGTCCTAGCCCATGACAGGGGATGGAACTAGATGATCTTAAGGTCTTTTCCAACTCTAACCATTCTATGATTCTATGAACAATAAATGTGCCAAGCACTGAAAGCTACATCTTCTCACTCCAACTTATTCAGCTTTTGGATTTCTTAGCATTTCTTAAGCAGTTAGCAACAATTCAAATTTCCAGGGTTTGCACAAATAATTTTCTATATCAAATTGACTTTAAGTTCAAAAGAATCTTTAATTCATCATTAAAGGATATTGCAATGAAAATGTCTTCGAGTTCAATTTCAGTCTATCTAAACTCATATGTGCATAGAGATGTTCTTTCTCATTGTAGATAGTCTTTTCAAAGACCACTTTGAATATAAAAGCAGAGAATACTATGAAAAATTAAAATAGAATATTATCTATATCATGCTACCATATTTACATGGGTATATAGCTGTGATTCAAAAGACAGCTTAGTCATCATGTAAGGGCAAAGATAAATGACTATCTTTCAGTGAGTACAGCAGCTACTTTATAAAGAGCTTAGTCATTTGCTTGAGAATAATTTTTAAAGTGTGGGTTCCTGTTAAGCACAATGGAGAGCCAATATGTAAATCATTACTTAGTAATGTTTTAATAAACTTTAATACTTGCCTTTTTTGAACCATCATCTGACAGCTATTGAGACAGCTGTGATGATTGTTTTCCTGGGAATCTAATTAATTCTGAGGCTTTCTTTTGCAACGTATTTTGCAGAGTAGATTGCTGCAAGTAGTTCTGTTTGTGTGGTTTTCATTTCTAACTAATGGCACATGTGCCAAGTCCAGGATTAAGTATTTCAATTTTTGCACTTTTTTAGCTCCTTCATAAATTTGCCTCATGAAATCTTGCAGTATATTCAACGTGCTAAGTCGTGAAATGGGTTATGTGTTAATACTTTGTTATTCATGCCTACTTTCTAAAATTATATGATAAGATACATCATTGCCTCCTGATGTTTTTGACTGAAGAAGGGCCGTGGGACTTCATGTAATACGACTTAACGTAGTATCTGAGGATTCTTGTAGCACTGAAGAATCCTTGTCACAATCTGGCTCTATGCTACACTTATTCTATTCAGTTTTGGAAATAAAGGATCTAGAGAGCAAAAATTCTCATTAAAACTGACAAGTAAATTGATTCACAATTTGCCAGCCTAACAAGCATAGTCTTCAGATCATTAACAGATCATTAACTGGAGCCAATGTTGATTAGACCTCCGCCTGTCTTTCAGATAAAGTAATTTATATCCCATCTTCCAAATGCACTATCTTCTTGCCTGAGAATATAGTTCTGTATGCACAGAAGAGTCAGAATGAATCATCAGAAACTGAGTATGTGAGTTGTTAAATTGATCTATAGAGCCAGGATCTGTAAGCGTAAGGTCAAATAGAATCATAGAATCATAGAATAGTTAGGGTTGGAAAGGACCTTAAGATCAATACTTTCTTCTCTGCTTAAATATGGAGCCAGACATACATACATACATTTCCCATTAAGTCATACTCCTAGATATGAGCGTGAATGTGCTTGCTGCACAAGAATTGCTAACCTTTAGGTCTTAAAAGAAAATAAAAAAATTAAGAGCATCTTATTGAAAGTAGTACTTCTTTGGTAACTCTCAGTAACTCCCTGCAAAAGCCCCACTGAAGATGTCTAGCGCATCTATTAGAAGTCAGATGGATAGGAGTGCCACTGCCAAAACAGACACACACAATGCTGTTTAGGACTGGGATAATATATGTCTTCAGAAACAAACACAACAGCTTGCTCTCCAGCAGGTTAAAACAAGATTAAATTATTGATTTGGGAAACAAAAATAATGCTTATTTAAATGTGACAGCATTTTCCTGTGGCTCTGATCACCACAACATCAGAGCATCTAACCACAAATGAACTTATTGTGCTCCTCTGAGGGATGAAGATATCAGCTCTTTCACAGAGCCTCTAGTACAGACTGATTTTACTAAATAACTTACCCAATTTAAAACTGCAAATGAGTGGCAAAGCAGAAAATTGAATTCAGATTTCCTAAATCCAAG
Source organism: Forpus xanthops (assembly GCA_032466535.1). Taxonomy (NCBI): domain Eukaryota; kingdom Metazoa; phylum Chordata; class Aves; order Psittaciformes; family Psittacidae; genus Forpus; species Forpus xanthops. The sequence continues at coordinate 33,809 of JASSUY010044197.1, forward strand.
CCCAGGATGTTCAGCACAAAACGATCCATGTTTTGCAAAAAAATGTGACTTATTTTTGATACTTTCAGATTCTGATGAGACTGGAAGTATTCAGCAGAAGAAGGAAGTAAAGAAGAATCTGAAGAATTAAACAAATACAAACATAACAAAAATTCGCTTTGCAACTTCAAAGTGGTTTAAGCTGAAGACAAATCTGAGATTTTTTTCCAAAGCAAATCAATCTCTAAATAAAAGTCTATTTCTGGTAATTTGAACTTAATTTTTAAAGCAGGTTAATAACTGTAGCTAAAAATATGAAAGAGAGAATAAAGCAATTTAGAAAGTCAGATATTTGAGGTTCAATTTTAACTTACTGTTGAACATAGTCTTATGAATGTCTTACTGAAAACAGTACCTCTTCAGGTTGGATCTGCTGCCCAGGGTACAAGTTTTCTGACCTTTCCGCAACCTCACTCAAATAATGAGAATGGCAGAAAAGAAATTCATTTTCTTGACAGAATTATTTTTCTTCTGAATTTGCACTCTCTTAACTGCCCAGCTGCCAGGTCAGACAACCATTGCTCCTGGTGCAAGAAAAGGGGCAGAAAATTGAGACAGGGAGAGAAGTGAGACTGTGCTTTTCAGCAACAGATAGCTGCCACAGCAAAACTAATCTAACAAGAAACTATGTTAAGTAAGGAAAATTTGGTCACAGATTAAGGTAGCCATTGCTTTTGGACTGAGAGGAAGAAGGGCTTCACTCCTTTACTCTTACTTGCTTGAGTGTTTTTCCAGACTGGTTTTTCCATTTGCACCATGACTGTGCTAATGCTGTGGTCTTCTGAAAACCTAAAACTTCTATGGGACAGAGAAAACCATCTCTGACAGAGTGACTGATGCAAAGCAGACACAAATGAGGTTGTGGATCTCCTATTAGATTATCTTACTAGATAAGTTCAGACTTGATCAGACATGAAAACTGTGATCACATTCTTCTTGGTTAATCAACTCTTTTAACCTTGGGGGAAAAAAATCAAGAAATAACAACAATATAAAGTAAAAGACAGGAAGAATGAAGAATGCGTGCCCTATATTTCTAATCAGGTAAAAGGTTCCCTCAAAGAAGATTTACCATCTAACAAAACTGCAGCCAGAACTTTGCACACATGGTATAAAAGCTCATCTGCATAATACACTGTAATTGCTGCAGCTTCCAGAAGGCAACAAATTGCCAAGATAGGTGGTTTTTCAGTTTAGCACCAGGCTCCCAACAAGATGAAAACAGCTGGTGGTAAATATAATAGCTGGCAGCCTAAACAATAGCAATTAGGAGAACAACCAAATCCTGTGGTGTCTCTGAAATATGTGTGAACGATCTTGCTAGTGTAGAGATTACAAGTTTAAATTAACATGCATTAGCATCCCTGGGAGTCCTAAAGCAGCACCAAGGCAAGACATCCTTAAGTCAGTGCTTCTTCATCCTGGTTGACCTTGGTTGGATTTAAGCAGAACTTTAAAGTTGACACCATCTTACATGCCCTTCTGAGAATAGACACAAGAGCCCTGAATCAGGACCAAAGAAGAAAAAACAATCAATCAAGCAAACAAAACCAACAACAGAAGGAATTCTATTTAAGAGCATCACCTTCATTACAGAAGTGAATTCAGTTGATTAGATCTTTCATGACCACTGGAGTCCACAAGTCATACGCTGTCAGGAAATGTGGACCCTCTAGACATCCTCAGTGACATATCAGATATCATCACCTAGTTGAACCTTTAAGACTTTATAAATACAAGAAAGACAGAGTATTGGCTTAATCAGTATAGACAAAAGCAGCATCTATAATTACAAACATCAAGACGAGATCAAGATTATCAAGACAGTAACTGCCAGCCTCTCATTGTCAACCCCCTTCCTTCCTAACTCACTCAAAAAAAAGTAGCAGTTGCATTGTAGAGTGTAGGTTTAGGGTGGTGTGAGGTTCCACAAAGCAGAGCTACACAAAATTTCCAGTTTTCCTTGTGCAAATGTGCGCATGTGAAAAGCTACATGGCTGATTAGTACCTGTAAACTTGATTCACAACAGTGATTATCCATATTGACTAACAAAAGCAGGGGTTTTCCCCCCACAGTGAAGATGGAAGCATTCACCACGAGGCAACAGGATGCATTTGCTTCCTACAAAGTGTTGTTATTTTCAAAGTAAAGCTATTTTGGAGCAGCAGAACAGTTTTTGAGGTGGGATCCTGACTGTCACTTTTGCTGCGTAATCAAACTGAAAGAGAACAGGAGGAAAGTTCATATTCCCCTTCAAAAAAAAAAGAAAGAATCCTTGGTTTTAAGCACTTTCCTGTTTTCTGGCCAGCAGTGAGAGTTCTTTCCCATCAAAGGACTGACAACGCTCAAAATGACAGCACAGAGTACCATGTCCTAAACTTTGCAAAACTTTCCTTTGCTCCACTGAGTGATTACTAGAGCCCATACCACCCGTTCTATGGAAAAAGTGGTGGGAGGCAGCAATTGAAGGCAGGAAGATACAACAAAGTGCCTCTCAGGGTTTCCTTGGCATAGCAAAGCAGAGTGGAAAACAGTGGAATTAGAAAACTGGATTATTTCCCAGCTAGCTTCTGGTTTTGACAGATTGGCAGAATTGACAGGAAAGAGTCTGCCAGGGTCTGCCAGAAGTTCAAATCACTCCTAGGGGTTTTGGGCTCTGGGGCCCCTTCCTTCAGGTAGGGTAGCTCTGCTCAGGTCACACTGCTGACTGCCTCCCCCACCAGTTGCCTGACAGGATTTGGAGTAATCTTGTGATCGTGTTCATCAACCCATACAGAAGATAAAATAATGAGAAAAAGGACTGGGGGGAAAAGTAAAAACAAAGCCAAAAACTCAACCAGTTTCGGTTCGTGTTCTATTAGTAACTATTTTTTTTTTTCCACAGAGAAAAGAGATCTCAAGGTAGAACAGAATTTTACTTTGTCTTTTACTGCTGAGTAATTGAAACTTTTTTTTTTATAGTACTAGCAAATATTTTTAGTAAACAGAGAACATGTTACATCATGGATCTGAGGGTGGATACCATCTTAACTTCATATTCTCAGTTTTGCATCTATCATGCGGTTAAAACATGCACCAGAAGCGTGTGGGAAGGAGCTGAAATGGACCCAAAGCTGCAATTTCCCCAGACTGGCAAGTGGGTATCAGACTTGCCATGGCCAGACACTTATCAGCTATCATGAAACCAACTTGTGTTGAGTAAAAGTGCCAATACAGTTAAGTAACATACTGCAAGGGGCGTGGGAGAGGGTGGTATTAAAAACCAGAGTCAGCATAGAGGAGCTGTTACTTAGAGGAGAAGTATTGCTGCACAGTTTGAATAGGCTTCCTGTGGCTGCCCAGAAAGACTAACATCTGGCCCTGCAGCCTGCTCTGCTTAAGAGAGAACTCCTTTATCAAGGGTATAGAGAATAGAAACATAACCACAAAGGTGGGAGAGCAGGTTCATAAACCATAGCCAGCCTCCTACAGTAACTGTTGTTATTCCTTAGTCTCATTAAGCTTATTTGACACACAGCTGTCTAGATAATCATCTACCATTTCAGATATGCTGGAACAATCACCTGCCAAAACCACAGGGATTCAAAAATTTTAATCAAAGACATGAAAATTAAAAGTATTTTTGCACTGTAAGCAGGCACCACAGCAATGTACCCCGAGTGAATCCCAGCTGGGTTTGGTTTTCTGGTTTTATGACTGTACAAGTAATATTTTGGTTTTTGTTGTAGTTTACATTGTAAAAACAGACAAACCGTGTCACTTTTTAAAAAGTGATAAAATTAAAAACAAGAAGTGAAACAGTGCAGATACCTGAAACTACACCAATTCTGCTAGCTTTGCTACACTACCAACAGAAATAGTCCTGTCCTGTTTAGATAGACTTTGTTTTGCTACATGACTGCATATGCAGTGAAGTGATACCAAGTCCTGAGGGTCCACTCCTTTGATGAGTTAAGCACACAAAGGCCCACATTTTGATGCAATCTGATATCATATATTTAAGTCCTAGACAAACTGCAACTGTGAGGAAGTGATAAACAGAACTTCCTGCACAAAGCTGCCTGAGATAACACTTTCCATGGACTGGAAAAAAAGAGACATGATTGCTACAGAACTAAAAGGGAACTGTTCTGCTCTTAATAAATAACCCTTTCTTTTTCACGTGGCTATTGCAAAAGCCGAATCACAAGTGACTAAGATCTGGTATGCTGCTAAGTAGTTCTACTCACACGGTTTTGAAACGATTCTTTGAGGAACTACACTCAATCCTTAGCTCCAGATCTGTGTTCTCCTGAAAGCTCCTGGGCTGCAGCTGGAGCCGTGCAACTTGGAAACCTCCCAGCTAATATTTTTACTTACATTTTAAAGAAAGCTAAACAAAAAAGTTTAGTTAAATGGAAGAATAAGGAGAGATTGTTTAAAGAATAAGGCTAGATTGTCTCAGGCATGGGAAAAATCCTATAGGAAACATGGTTAATTCTTTCCCATAGAATTTCCTCTCAATTTCGCATTAACATCACCTCAAACTTGAGAAATTTAATATACTTATAATTACTTTGAATTCACTTTGTTAATGTTTGAGCAGCCAAGTTTTCCTCACACTGGAAATTTGGGGGGAAATGAGCTTCAAATGTGAGTACTTAACATGCACCAACTCAATTTTAAAAAATGTTTGAAATATGAAGGCATTTCTTCATGAACGAACTGATTAGAATACAAAATAAAAATCCATGGAAGTTAAAGATCCAAAGCACATGTAGTTTCTAATACAAAATATCAATGATTCATAATAAACTATTCACTGGTTGTTAAGGGGCTGGTGGGGGGGGGGAAGTAACACTTGCAAAATAAACTTACTCTTTGTCAAAAGCACAGACAAATTGCTGAAACCTGGAAGAGATTCCACAGGTATTTCTATAGCAGCTCACCTATGATGCAGATACCTACTCTAGTATGTCACATGATGATGTACTAGAACCAGTCGCAGAGTCAGGTCATCCTTCTGAGACACCAGAAAGGCTTTGGACTCAGAATATTACAACCTGTTCCGAAATAAAGAAAGGGTCTTTGTTAACATTTGCCTGTTATGTGCATTTCTTTTTATACTATGTTTTCTGTTTTTTTGGGAGTTTGGGTTTGTTTTTTTTTTAAGAAGCTCAGACTGTGTAATGAGGAGTGAAGCAACTGCAGTATATTAAAAAGCAATCAAATGCTACCTATCATTGAAGAGTTTTAAAAAGCCACTACTTGTGTTGAAAGTTTGCAAAGTAATAGAGGAAACGTGATCGGTTAAGTTAATCACACTTCTGTAGTGACATTCCCAGAGATTTGCCCTGTACAGAGTTTCTTGACACGTAAAGAGACATAATATCAGCGTTTTTCTAGTCTCTTTTGGACCCCACAAGCTGCTGGTTAGACCCAAACCTTTCCATGAGCTGTCTACTATCAGAGCAGTGTTAAAAATGCATTATCAGAACTGTGCTGAACCCAGGCAAACTAAGCTGGAGCTACCAAGAGCTCTCAGTCTTGTGAAATATCCATTTATTAAAACCAAAACCAAAATATCTTTTCAGCAGCCTTTTTAATTGGATCATTTCAGAAGACTGAGTTAAAGCACAGCCTCACCAATAATCTGTTTGCCCCGCAGGAAAGAGGAGAATCAGATTTGACTCTGAAAAAGTTGTAAATCGAAACACAGCCCAGTGATTGCTGATGACTATACAGTCAGATTAACATGCTGCAGAAAATACCAGGCCTAAAACTGTGGTCTTTCACCCACTCAATATATTCACCATAGCAGGAGCTAAAAATGATCATTTTTGTGATAGCCTCTTAGCCATATACTTAGCAAAGAACCAAATGACTATAGGCTTCTTATGATTTAAGAGACAGTAACTACCATGGTGGCTGCAACAGGTAAAAAAGTTTTTAAATAAATGATAAAATACACAAACGCTTGTCAGTTCTGCCCTATTTCCATTGTTTCTACAATAAATTGAAATTACAGAAACTTGCTTATTTGTAATCAAATTCAAAATTGATTGCTTTCCCTTTAATCTTATGCGTTTGTTAATTTTATTCTGAGCTTCTGTACATTCCCTACCATAGAGGCATTCCCATTGCAGATGAATTAATAAAATCAGTCCACTAGCAATTTGTATTTTTCTAGGTGCAAATGTTATTGAATAACATTTAATGAAATTAATTTTCTTCATGACATCAAGAGCCAAAATTTGGGAGTTATTGTACAAATTATTGAACAAACATTTTTGTCATAGTCAAAACAAGTTTCATTTTCATTATGCTAAGCTATCTTGAAAGCAATATTTAGTATAACACTTAAATGACTAGTTTATTGTTACTAAGATAGCCTTGTGGTAGGCGCCTTAGTAAAAAATGAAAATAGGTAGTAGACCAAACTATAAGCAGCAAACACTCTCAGTCTCCTCCTCTTTTAGTACGAGTACAACTGAAAGTCTTCACAGCAGCACTAATCTCATAATGGGCTTGAGTTCTTTATCTTGGCTATGAATGAATTATTGACTTTTCAATTGCAAAAACAAGTCTGCCAAGCAACACTTGTGACTACAGAAAGCACTCATCTGATGTGAATCAGTGGACAGAGGAGTCCTGTGCATCAGCAGCTGAGACCTAAAACAAATGAAATGTCACTTAAGCATTGTAAAAATAACAAACAAATGAAAAAAAATTGATTTTCAGTGTTGCAAATGAGACACTGTGCCAACTTTGCTCTGCACAAGCCTCAAGAAGCTCTCCTGGGAATGTTTATATTGTGTTTGTATCCAGGCCTCATATTTGCTTTGAATTGTGACAACAGTTTGACCGTTTTCATGTTAAAAGCTTCCTGCCTTTGTCACGAAAGGAGTTTTTCGTCAATATCTATAGACAACAGTCAAAACAGGAATTCAGGAATACTGCTGTAAACTTTACAAGCACCTGGAAGTGCTTGTGTCCCAATATCACTCCTATGTCCTCCCTCAGTCCATGTCTTCAGAAAGTGCCAGTACCCTGAACCTAAATGAGAGCAAAACAGAGACAGAGAGCAATCGGGCCCAAAAATCCTGCGACTGCTGCCCATCTGGGAATAGGCAAGAGATGAGCAGGAGGCACTGAATGAGTCTAAAAGTGGAAGGACTGAGAGTATAAGAGTACAGGTATGTCTTAAAAATGCCTGGCTCATGCACAGGCCATTTTGGTCAAAATTTATACTTAAAGCATTTCCTTCAGATATAATCTGACAGAGTATTTCAGAATGGACTGTAAGATCTCTCCCACTAATCTTAATTGCACATTTTGGAGCCACTGAGAATGCAGAAGAAATGCTGATAATACAAAGCTAATTATGCCATCCGTTACCAAAGAGATGTACGCATTTAAAACTTCTTGGAAATATATTTTCCATTTTGTATTCTAGTAGAATAGAATAAGCCCTTTGACAAGCATGCTCAGATCCTACCCCACTGTGAAAACTAACCAGTACAAAACCTTTTTAAGAGGCTTTTATGTACTTAAACACACACACATACACTTGCATGTTTATGTATATATATTTACACTCACAGGAAAATCTTGGATATGAAAACTGGCATACATTCTTATGTGTCAGTTTGCATTTTGTTTTTTTCATATTTAACACTGCAGAGCAACTTACTATTTCCACCACTCTCAAGTCAAATAAACTACTCACATCCCAGTATCTTGGAACATATTAACCTCCACCTATGGGAAATTCAATTCAACTTAAAAGACAAGACTATGCACAAAACTGAAATAATAAGAGCTGATCAGGCAGAAGTCACAGCATCTTCCCTGAAAGAATTAGTTACCTCAAAAAGTCAACACAATGAAGAGAAATTGGAAAGTATGATTTGCCTTTTAGATTGTTTTAGTTGAGTAAGACATAGACTGAACTTCCTTTTTTCTGACTGTAGTCAAATAGTGATTATGCAAAGCTTACAATTCTAAACAGCTAATTAAACAGCAACCCCAAATCTTCATGGCTGAATAAGCTGCTTTAAAAAAAGCCAGAAAACTTGTCTCTTCTGTACAAGTTAATATGAAATAATAAACATAAGCTACTCTAGTGATTCAACTCTCTACACATTTTTACCTGTGCAAAATAACAACCATCTACAGAATTCAGTGTATTTTTCCATCAAAGTACTTTCTGTCTGAAGCTCCCAGGGGAGACACTATTTCCTAATCAAGAAAGCAAACCACCAAGAAAGTAAAAGAGTAATAAAAACAACTGTGATACAACTCGGCTCTCCATTATCTTCATTCAGGACTAAAACCTAACCTAATTATATCATACCAAAGAAACAAGAGCATCTTACACTTTTCCAAAAGTCATTTTAAGATGACCTTTCAGTTTGGTGCACTTTATTCGTATCAGATATGTACAGAAAAGGGAACAAAATGTTGTGAATTTAAGTTTGAGTCAGATTTACGTAACTTCAGGAGACACAACAGGATCTCCTGATAACTACAAAGTAAAAGACATTTTTTAACGTTTTCCTCGAGGTAAGCAAGACATCTGGAACCATGAAATTCCAGTGGTGCTGGAGAACTCAGCACAGTGAAAAAGCATACTCCAAAACTGATGACTTTGTCTACACTTCCTAAGTAGTTACTTTCATAATGTTATTACAGACTTACTCTGCTAGAGCCAGAAGTAGCAACAGGGTTTGTTTTTAATGCTTACTTGAAAAGTTCTGGAATTTTGTGGACATTGATCCGTCAAGTGTAATTTCTTTAAAGTTCAGTGAAAAGCTACCAACTGTTGCTGTAAGAGTCATCTTCTAGTACTATTTACTTCTTTTTTTTGAAACCTGAAGAGAACCTGAAGTAAATCAATTCTTGGTCGAGCACACATTAGTCCCGTCACAGGAGGTTAGCCCCTCAGCAATGTAATTGAATGCCTTTAGCAGTTCCTTATGCACACTAATGGGCACACTTAACTGTGAAAAAAGCCATCCATGGCTACCCAGGAACTGTTTAAGCAGGAGCAGCGTCTGCAACAATGTGGAATCCAACATGGAACACTTTCTTTTCAGCTCCCGTTATTGTAGGTGTTTGCATTCGAAACTGTATGCCAAACAGAAAACAAAACCTACTATGTATCACATAAACAGGCACCAAAAGGATATGCAACTCATTTGGAACAAAAACCCCATTAGCACTTACTTTGAGAAAGAATGTTCATTAACTTCTTATTTGGATTAAGACACTCATTAAACACATCATAGCAATTTCATTTTCAGAAATCTCTTTGCATTTGCATTTTTTCTCCACATTCACATGTTTTATAGACAGTTATTTTATGATGCATATTTTCCATTGCTATTGGGATATATACTTTAAAAAATATCTGAAACCATATGATACTTCAGTAATAAAGACTGTATAATGCTTTCCCCATCTTTTATGACAGAAATGTCACTTTCTGTAATGGGCACTATTACTAAATTTTCACTCCAGCAGACAGGAATGCTGATTCAAGTACTTTGCTTATATTACTCTGTTATCTGGGAGTGTGTTCGACAACAGCAGAGAAAAGTATGTGAGACATTCTTGATACTGTGTTTAACTTACTTTACCATGTCTCCAAGGTGTTAAGTGAAGTCTGTCACTGTCCCAGAAATGTTCCTTAACTCTGTGGCTTTCACAAACTTATATATCCCATTTATCCCCCATTTCACCTGGAGATTACAGAAGCCCTCAGCTGAGTTGTAGTTTTTAATGAGCTTACGCAGAGCACACTGCTGTGATACCAAGCTTACTCCTCCCCTGGAAGGACACAGCTCAGGCAAGAGTACAAAGATGATTGTGTCAGAGCACAAGCTAGACTTGCTTCCCTTCCACTACCTCTAGCCAGATAGCCAGGAAAAGAATGACTATTAGATACGTGCTCTTACTGCGCCTCTTCTCTGAGCGTGAGCAGTCATAAAACTCTGTGGCCAGTCAGGTCAGAGAGCTTCTGCTGAAAACCTGAAAAAAATCAAAATAAAGTGGTCGGTTTTCATAGCATTCCACACAGTTTCACAGTCTCACAGCGTGAGATTTCACAAACTGTATGGGAATGGTGACTAAGGAGAGAAGGGCCAGAAAACCATTTTTGGTTGCAACTTCTTAAAGCAATGCTGGAACCATCAGGACAGGGCTGTGAGGTACCACGGGGCTAGCAGGAGGTTTTTACAACTATTTAAAACTGAGTTGTTTTGAAAAAGTATGTCAGCCATATGCCTCTATGCTGCCTTCTGCTGAGGATGCTGAAGAGCTGAGCACAGCTCATAAACAGCCCCTTATTATCACTCCTGTTTTACAGGAATGAGGATGTGGACAGAGCTTGGATCGTTTACCTGAAGCAAAAAGCAAGGTAGTGGAAGACAGTGGAAGAGAAAACCACTAATATTTGATTCCCACCACTACATTAATTAGTAAATCAATTGTGATCAACATACAGAACATTAAGAAATGCCCCCTGAGCATTTGCTAGCAAGTTAGGCAAATGAGCAGCTGTGTAGCCACACCACTACTTGCTCAGCTGCACAGGCAGAGAACAGCAGAGCACATAAGACCAGCACCTATGAGGCTGTGTTCTCTGTCAGAGAAGGTGGCCTGTAAGTCTGGTGAGAGCAAATAAGGGTAGGCAACCCAGGAAACACAAGGTGGGATTTAGATGTGGATAGAAAAGTTTCAGCTTTCATCAGCAAGCTCTTGAGGTGTTGGCTGGTCTTAACTCTGTCATGTCCTTGGTGGGGAGTATGATATCTGCACCCTGCACAGGATCTTCCTCATCATGAGATACAGGAGGGAACCACTATTTTATCATCCCTAACAAGTCAACAAGAGTGTGCATAGCCCTATGTGCCTGTTGTTAAGTTATACCACTCCCAGCTAGGAAAACAAAGAAACCCAACCCTAAATATAATGCTGTTGAGGGAGGAGTTATTTTTTTTTTATTCCATTTAAAAAAAAAACCACATTACAAAAGGGTAGAAAAATCTTTGTCATCACTTCAGAACCTCTATGAAGCCATGCAAAATATATGTCAGATTCTGGTGTTCCTTTGAGCCTTATGTAAAAAGCAATGCTTTACCTCACTGCATAAAGTAGCAAAAAAACAGATTAACACCCAATTTAGCAGAGCTTCTGACTTTGCATTTCTGACTTTCTTTTACACCACTTTGTATTGACATGAATGATGGCACACACTCTGAAGTAATGGATATTCAGATCTCACCTGTTCAAAAGGTAGCTGCTACTTGGCTGTTAAGTATTTTTATCTTGTGGTTTTATGGCCTTCACTACAAGTGAACAAGATGCCCCTGTCCTTGAAACCATGAAGACTGCAGGGTTAACACGGGCCTTTGAGGTAGCATCAGAGACGTAGTATGAGCTGATGAGCTGGAAGCAACAGGATTCAACAAGTAAGTTTTGGTGAGAACTGACTCATTTTCACCTAATTTTCTTAAGTATTAATAATGGTGATTACAGTTGATTTTTAATTTTTGAAAAGTCAACCTCACCTAGAAGGTACTAAATCTGGTTTTCATCTCTCAAAAATTTTCATCTGATGATCCTGTTATAGAAAAAAAAAAAACATATGCTTAATTCTAAGAAAAGTTCAAATTCTTTCTCCAGCAAGCTCCAACTAAGCCAGGTTTCATTCTGCTAGACTTTGGACCATTCATTTTTGAAAAATACCATGTACAAGAAGGACTTGGGCAGAACTGAGGCATCTAAATCTTAAAGTGTGTAATCCAGAGCCTTCCCCTAACACTGGGGGCAGATTTAATTTTCCTGGCATATGAGTGGGCAGGCCTTCCTCAATGTGACCACCTCAACATATCTAAGATATCTGGTCTCAGCAATTGGCTAGTTGATGCTATGCAAGGGCTTACTTTCTCTTTTTACCTCCCCAGAATCGTTTGTAACCGCTAACACAGGAGGTGTTTTATATAGCCAGGAAACTAAGAGCCTGATGAGAATGAGGTATTTTGGCTGTGAGGACAATGCAGCAGAAGAGTAATGACAGCAGCCGCAGAGGACAGGAACACTGCTACATGACAGACCGACTTGTGGGCTCTGCTGAAGCAGTTTCAGGTCATTCAGAGGGGCTTGCGACAAACACACATCTCTGTGGTTGCTCTTATTCTGCCTCAGCAGAAGCCCTGGACTGGCAGTAGTAACAAGGGTGGGACAGAAGTTTTTTTGAAGAAGGGTAACGTGTGGCCTGGGCAGACATCTGTTCAGTTCTTCACCATTTCCCAGACTCCAGGGGAATACCAGTCTGGAGATCATAATCAAGGAAGCATCTGGATGTCTGATTTCAAGGCTAGACAGCCTTCCTCAACCAGCTGCCATGCCAAGTGCTTCCTCTCCATTCCTATACCAGGACATGCATGAAACTGACCCATGACATTTTGATAAAACAAGGCCATAAAAGGGAGCTAAGCAACGTTAAAACCATCCACCGGCCATAGATTTCCATTGGAGGTGACATGTGTTAAGCAGGCTTTTCCCAGACAGGAACAGGAGCTGTAAATGTAGGCTCCAACCTCTCATCAGGGCCACAGGGTTTGGTAGCTGCTCCCATTCTTCAATTTTCCTAATGTATATGCTGCAGGCACAGGCACTAGCTAACATTTCAAGAGAAGTAACAATAATAAAATAATAATTAAAAAAATTAAAGTGTTAATCATGGGACCTTATGAGATATAAAAGGTGTAAGAGTATGATGTTCATATGTGATTTTATCCTCTGACTTTTCTGCAGTTGGTTGATCTGGAATTTTTACAGATATTTGCTACAGCTTGCTTTCAGATGCATTAGCACTAATCCTGAATAAACAGTGGAGGAGCTCTGTGCTTCCCCAACCATGACCAAGAGCAGAACATAGCCCACTGAAGAACATCCTGAGGCCAGACTTGGGGAATGCTTAGAACAACCAAAACCAACACAACAAAACTCTTTGAGGCAGGAGTGCTTCCTTCTTACCATAATCAGTGTCTTAAAGGCAACTTCCTTCAATCTTTTCTGGAAAGCAATTTATGTCATAGTCACCAACATTTCCCCCAACATTTTCATCTTTGTTGTTTCAAACTTTGTTAGTGGGAAGGAAATCAGACAACTTGTGGATATTGCTGTTACCTTTCAATTCCACTGATAATAGTTGTGGAAACATACACATAAGAATAACTTCCTGAATGAAACAACAATTTAGCACATACAGAAGCTTTTGTTCTTGTTGCCTAGAGGATATATAGTTTTACACAATTATAGTGACTTCTAAATAATCATGAAGAGCGCCACTAGGATGCATGAAAGTTCCCTTTGAAAAATGAAAGGCAGCCAAATCAGGTGGATTTCCCCATACAGATAGGACAAAGATATATGCTAGCTCCATTTTTCTTAATCCAATTGTGTCATAACAGGAAGTGTTTGTAATTCCAAATTTAATGTTGAATTATTAAAAGAAAATTATGATGATGAGTGGACAGAACTTTCACCTTTTATTGCATGACCTTGAACAGCTTTTTCAAAAGAAGCCAGTGTGTCATCAGCTAAAACACAGTCACAGGACTGAAGACACAAGGGTTTTGATTTTCCTGCTCCTAAAATTACAGAGGATCTACATGACTTTGTTTGACTCAAGCATAAAAAGAAGATAAACTGCTGAAGAATATATCTGGTACAGCAAGATGATAAAAATGCAAGTTAAGTTTCCCCAAGAGATTAGACTTCATACTTTCATAAGACACTAATAACTTCGGAACATAAAAATGCTCATAATAAAGTCCATGTAAAGTGAGTATCCTTTGCTTACCTACTGTGCTAGATAAATAAGGAAGAGAGCAAGAACAAAATAATAAATAAAAAACAGAACAAGCTGAAACAGCCTCTTACCGCTGTATACACTTCTCTCTTTATTCCATCAGAAATACTGAAGGACAGAAAGGGTCTATCCACTGCTCCTCTCAGGTCTCCAGCAGAAAGAGGAGGGAGTTGATTGAGCCAGAGGAAGTAAACTAAGAACAAAAATACAGCAGGTGTTTCTTATTTTTGTTCATGGTAGGTGAGTAGTAGGCTTCTCATTTCCTGAGGCAGAATTCAGACCATGATTTCTAAGAAATCATGGAGTTTATAACTTAATTAAGCTTAACTTTTCCTTCCTCTGTGCTGGGCTATGGAGCAATTGTTAGATTTTCAGACTTCACCTGCACTGTACATTTAGTAGCTTTACTTTTAGGGTACATGGTTATGACCTTGCACGTATTAATGCAAAACATTATCATTGCACCTCTCTAATTTTAAATCAATACAAGATTGTCACTTCTGATTCTACATAACGTGGGAAAAACCCACATCTTTTTCCTCTTCCATGCCAGTGTTTAACATGGTTATCCAATGTTTCTGAACAAGATTGAGCCTGACATTGAATGGAAATATTCTCATTGCTTTGCCAGAATTTTAGTGTATATATATATAGTATTTAAAATTAAGCTTATTTTTCCCCTTTAGAAGATTCATTTCTTCTCTGGCTTACAAGATTAGAAGTCTGTGACTTCTTATATTAGACATGACAGATTTCAAGTACAAAGATCTTAATTCGCATCACTCTGCACACCTTTCCTAGTTATTCATTCAAATTCTAGTTCTGAATTAATAGCATCTGATATTTAAAAATTAAATACATCAGAAATTAGACCTGCAGATTTCAATCTAAAGTGTTTTGAGGTATTTGATGCCATATCAGAAGACCATACTAGACCTCACCATGTAACAAAACCAATGTTTTTTGGCTATTTCATTTATTTCAACCTAAGATGTCGTGGACATAATTGTCCTTCTTCAGTCCTTCCAGCTGCCTGGGTAAGCAGTAGGCATTTATAAGAGTGAGGCAGTGTCTGTCAGTATTTAATTAGAAAAGCAAAGTAAAAATAACCCTTCTGCACTAAACAGATTGTCCTCAAAGTTTGAACAAATGCCTTTCTTTACTCTGAGCATGCCTAAGATTGCAACCTTAAAGACGGTTTACAACTTTAATCTAAATCTTAATTAGGAATGACTCTTCCTTTCATTTTCTGATTGGAAGACTGATTTGTGTTATACCAGAGATGAGACATCACTAAAAATCACATCTCCAGGAGCAGATCATAATGTTTTTATCCACCACTGGGGCAGGGAGGGATTTAATTCTGAAATTCAGTGGCTACAGTTAAGTCAACAGCAAATAATTTAGAAAATATTATCCTAGTCAGGATGTTTCATCTTCCTTCAGGATGTTCCATGTTTCTATTTGGTGCATTGGTGATT
Organism: Forpus xanthops; assembly: GCA_032466535.1. Taxonomy (NCBI): domain Eukaryota; kingdom Metazoa; phylum Chordata; class Aves; order Psittaciformes; family Psittacidae; genus Forpus; species Forpus xanthops. The sequence continues at coordinate 49,191 of JASSUY010044197.1, forward strand.
ATTTTAGGTGAGTACATTCTGTGTACGTAGAGATTTGGGCTTTGGTACTACATTTGCCACATCTAAATGGCAGTTGCATAGATAGCACACTAGCCAGCCAACATGCTGGCCCATCAGCTAATAAGTATGCCAGCAGCAGCAGGGGTTGTGTGAGAAATTAAAGGGGACAAGCAGTGGAAAAAGAAGCTGGGTGACATGGTTCAGTGGGAGGTGTCCCTGCCCATGGCAGGGGGGTTGGAACTAGATGATCTTAAGGTCCTTTCCAACCCTAACTATTCTATGATTCTATGATTTTAATGCAGTTCCTTTTACCCACTCCAGTAATCTATATAAGGAGTCTGTGATGCCTGTGAGAACAGAAGACTAGATTTGATGAGTTAGGAAAGTTCTTCCTGTCCCTGGTTTATGGGTTTTCTGAGTGCCTCCACCCACACTATTGTCCCATTAAAGCTGCAGCCAGGGCAACCCTGATAATTGTGAATGTGAACAGGAGCATAATCAGCAAGTTAGAAGGCTTCAAAACACAAACTCCACCACCTTCATTAACAACATTAAAGCTATGAGTACCCCTGCTCCAGAAAAGTCATAAAATTGAGAAAACTGAATTTGTTCTACACATCACATGGATTCTTATTTTCATTCTGATTCATTTAGTCCCTTATCTGAACATTTTCTAATTTTTCTGTGATAATGTCACAGTTACAGGATCTTTGGATTTATTTATTTTTTTTAATGAGAGCTCAGATTACTATACAGCAGCAAGAACCTTGGCTCAAAATGGCCTCTGAAACCTGGTGCAACAAAAAGTGCACTAGGAAGGGTCCACAACACCTCTGTTGTATGACCCTGGGCAAGTGCATGCTTCTTTGCTCCCTTTCCACTGAATAAATCGATGCCAGAGGAGCAACTCTATGTGAACCAATCTCACACACGAAAGCTGCTGAGACAGTGAGATCACAGACCTTTGCTTTGGTGTCATCATCCTGGAAAGACAAAAGTACTGAATCAAAGGCATCAGGTCTTTCATGTGAATAAAGTGCTGATCCCACAAGCTTGGAGGCCTCTGCTGACAGGCACTGCTGAGCACAGAAAAGCTGCCTTCACACCAGGTCAGCAAACTAAAGGTGCTCTTCCAGTGGTCCCAGAAGCTGAAGCCATCTCATCAGGTTCCCACAAGCATGTTAATCTGTGGCACAAGTGCTAACCTCAACCCACTACACAGGTAATCACAACCCGTCAACATGAGTAGTATTAGCGAATTGATAGCTCCAGCTGGCAGACCTGGGGCACAAGAACAAGGCGGCTACCTTGACTTGTCAAGTGCATACCATGCAAGTTGGCATTGACAGGAGGAAAACTTTTTATTGATTTTTTGTATACAGTTCTATACACTATATTTTATGTACAACAAGTCCAGAGGAGGGCCACGAGGATGATCAAGGGACTGGAGCACCTCCCATATGAAGACAGGCTAAGAAAATTGGGGCTGTTCAGCCTGGAGACGAGAAGGCTGTGTGGAGACCTCATAGCAGCCTTCCAGTATCTGAAGAGGATCTATAGAGATGCTGGAGAGGGAGTCTTCTTTAGGGACTGTACTGAGAGGACAAGGGGAAATGGGTTCAAACTTAAACAGGGAAAGTTTAGATTGGATATAAGGAGGAAGCTCTTTACTGTAAGGGTGGTGAGGCACTGGAATGGGTTGGCCAGGGAATTTGTGAATGCTCCATCATTGGCGCTGTTCAAGGCTGGGTTGGACAGAGGCTTGGGTGACATGGTTTAGTGGGAGGTATCCCTTCCCATGGCAGGGGGGGGTTGGAACTAGATGATCTTAAAGTCCTTTCCAACCCCAATTATTCTATTATTCCAAGATTCTATGATTTTAGATGCAAACACAACTCCTTTTCCTAGCCAGAGGAGAACTGCAGGAGTGCTCCGTGCCTTCAGAGCACCTCTTCTCCTCCTCCCAGGCCCTGCAGGAATGAAGGGTTCTTTGTCACCCCCCACCCTTCCACTAATGCTAGCACATCCAGCTACAGCAGAGCCTCTGTGCCCCTGGGGACAGCAGGGAGGGCGGAAGGGTGGGCCCAGGGAAGGAAGCAGTGGGTGGACTGCAAGTGTGCACAAATATGTATGATTTTCCTCCCACCTTCCAATGGGTCTTGCTGGGGAAACTGTTTTATTTCCCCATCTTCTGCTCTCCCCAAACAGAAAGCGAAATTAAAGCCCTGTTGCTGAAATCGCCACTGATCGCAGTGAAGGATTGTCATACCCATGGACTGGTGACTGCTGAACACTAGCAGCAAGGACAAGACTGGCCAGGAACAGAGATAAGTGGCAACTGAAGTTCTTAAAACAGATTGCATCCTCAGGTTTTGGACATCTCCACAGAATATAAGCTGTCAGTGCTGGAGCTGTGTTTCCTTCTGTTTTCCTGGGGGAATTGTTTTTATGCCTGCAAAATGAAAAGCCTTGTTTTCAGTCTTCTGAGCAGCTGGTTTTTCACATACTTTCCCCACCAAAAGCCAGTCACCAAAGGTAAATGACCATTTTACTTGTGCAGAGGCTGACATTGGCTTCAATGGCAATAATAGATTAAAAAAAAAATAAAGGAAGGGGAAAGGGCAGGATGAGTTGTGCTCTTTCCAAGTCAGGGCCTTGATCGTCCTTCTGGAGACAGGGCAACGTTTGACTTGAAATTCGGTGATTCATTTCATTTAGATAATTGCAAAAATGTGCCAAACTTCCTAAACAGGCACACATTTCATATTTCTCGTGGAGTTACTACACTGAACACTATCTGTTGTGCAAGTAACTCGCTAATTATCCAACAGAGGTTCAGTCAGTCCTGCAGGAAGCCCTTCATCTGCCAGCATGGGTGAGCAGCCCACGCACTGCATGCTTGAGAAGCCCTTCTTGCTGGTATTGCATTTTTCTTACTATTTTATTGATTTTGAGAAAACCAGTAAACCTCTCATTCTGTAAGCAGAGCCTGATGAAGTGAAAGGTATCAGAGGAGAAACAGGAATTACCAGCTATTTTTTTAGCTCCTTTGGCTGTCACAGCTATCCCATCAGTGCCACCGCCCTGTCTATGGGTCAGTGGTACAGTATGTGCTTCTAAAATCAAGAAGAAAGAAGGAGATGAATTAGAAGTTTTTTTGCTGCATTTATAACAAGACTTGATGTAATCTGAACTTTACAAGAGGTGTATAGCACAGCATATGTATGACTTCAGAATCTGCCCTGTTCCAGAAGAATAGTTAAAGCTGTTTCATAGCTGGGCTTCCATCATCTTAGACAACATAGGTGAATCATTGTCTCAAACACATACACAGTTGGCCATAAACACACCTATAGGGTATATCAGCTCTTCCCAGGGGAAATGGCAAGTAATACAATAGAAGTCAGTAGGACTAATGACATTCCCAATGCAGAGCTTCTGAGACAAAGGTACTTGGCACTGGTATATCCACGCTGTGTGTAAGAGATGGGGTGCAGGATAACATTCCCACAACCCTGTCTGCGTAAGAGCACACACCTGGAGAGGGTTTTAGAGGTAGAGGACCTTCTGGAATCATCTTATCTGGTCAGCAGAGTCCATATAATTTAGTTCATTTGAGCTTTGCCATTTTCTGTAGAAAATCTTTTCTCTTGTTACTTGTTCACAAAAACAAACAAAAAAAAAAAGCCCAAGCAAAGGGCAAAAAAGAAATTCCCTACAGAGAAAAAACTGAAATTAAGGAAAGAAGTCCAGCAGTAGTTTGAACTCCAGCTTCAGCTACCTTGACATAAAGAGTGCAGTATTTAGATAACTTTTGGCCAGAGAGTCAATTTAAGCTATTTTTATATGATCAAAACCTGATTTATAGTCTGGAACTTACCTACTGCAATACAACCAAATGAACTTTAAAGATCAACCTGTTATAAAATGACCAAGAACAAAGGTTTTAAGGAAATGACCACTGACCCCTCTCCATAGCAGCATAGTGTTACAAGAGGCAGCTGTAATAGCATAAATGGACGGTTTATCAGCTTTCTGCAGGGGACTGACAGAATCATGTCAAATGAGGCATTAAAGCCCTAGTTTTCAAAACTGTGATAAATATCAGTTAATCTACTGACATCATATATAGTGAGTCAAATATTTAGTTTTGCATTAAATCTAAATCCCACATTAGAGCATTTCCTCTTGATTAAAAAGGATAAAAAGTAGATGTTATTTTATGCTCCAGTTCCCACGTCTAATTAGTGCTCAGCATTCAGAGCTGTTTCTGACATACAAATGTATTAGTAAACATGGCAAAGAAAGGGGGGAGGTGCAAGGGAAACAAGTGCAAAATCTATATGCTTAATTCATATTCCTCCATTTGCAGTAGCTAATGTTATTGCAGAGACTATTTGCAGACACTTGCCCTGCCAGTGAACAGCTAACTTCCCTGATTGATTGTATAAACAGTCTTCTAGATCTGGAGACAGATGTTTTAAGAGAGCACATAGCTAATTTAATTTTAGTATCATTAGGAATTAAAAGCAGGACATTAATAAATCCACAGTAAATGTTGGCTAGGCAATATATGCTTTGAATGATACAACTATTAAAAGCCTTAATATTTGTGAGTGATCATATGAAAAGGCTTTTCAGAAAGTTTGTTATCTTGGGAATAAGATGTACTGAATTTGAGAAAATATTATTGCTGAGATAAAACAGTTGTTTGTATCATGTGTTACTGATCTTAATGGACATGAGGAAATTCTGCTTTAAATGTACATATATTTATAGGCTAGGTAATTACCTACTCATATCTCAAAATAGAATGAGGCAAATCCTCACAAATCACTGAAATATCTTTATTCATTATATTCCCAGCATTATGCTTTGGCTGATTCTTGAAAGGCAGAACTTTGAGAAATGTGTTTTATGGTCACATACAACAACTTCAGACTCTGTAGTTCCAAAATGCACTTCACTACAACTATTTCTTTTCAAGAGAACACGCTTTAGAAAGCTTAAATTATAATCCAGTGCTGTGCAAAACAGCATAAGCTCAACTCAAATGAAGAAGGAAAGAAAGACACAAAATAAGTGCTCACATAACAACTTCATTTTAGGAAATGTTTATTTATTGATTAGGAATAAGGCCTGTCTAGACTGACACTCCTAGCTAAGCCTACAACATAAATCAATACTTAATGCAAACTGTGGGATTTGGTATAGCTCGTGGTATCAAAGAAATAGTTTTTCATACTCTGAAAATAAAGAGGAAAATCATTGAAAATAAACACAAAACAAAGCCAAACAAAAACTAAGGAGAGCTTGAAAAGATGGACTTTGGAATTAAATACTTAAATATTCAAGAAAATTGCACCTTGGTTCTTCTCCAGAATTCTCTTTTGCAGAGGAATCTTGGAAATGTATAGCCATGTATTGGCATTCTGTCCTTCAGGGTGCAGATTAAGAGATACTTGGCATTTAAGAAGATGCATGAACTTCAGTGCCAGTCAAACACCCCAAAAGTTGTTTGCCAGCAGCAGTGAGGCAGCCTCCTCCAGAGCCTGTAAGGGTAGGAGATTGCACATGAAGTGATATTCTTATACAATTCACTTTTTTGGTGGGTAGTTGCTTTTATTCAGTTTCCTCAGTTTCTTATCTCAAAACCACAAAGACCTTAAGCAGAACGATAGTTCAGAACAGTTCTGCAAATACTTGGCCCTGTGCACATTCCTAGGCTTGGCTATTCTCATAGCTTCTCACTGCAGGACTTCCTATGTACAGGGCTCTGCACAGAGAACTCCCAGGCCCCCATTTCCACCAGGATAGCTCTCCTGGCCAGCTTACCAAGTAGGAAGTCAACCCACTCTTGATAGCAGCTATCACCAAGAAATGCCTTTGAATCAGTGTTTAAAATGGTTTAATTGTTCCTATAAACAAATCACAGCCAAATTTGCTATCATTCCAGAAACTGCAATGGTAAACCAAGTTATATTGGCCCTACTCCTTCTGAAAATGGGTTTGTGCTATTTAAACCTGAGAAAGGTTTCAGTACCATTTTGGACAAGACAGGTTGACAACAGTAACACTGGCATAACAGATTCGTCTGCCTTGATAGCATGAGTGAGTCACAGAGTAGCTCTATACAGCTCCTACTCTTTCTGCCCAATTCTACATTAAATGCAGGACTAAAACATCCACATCTCCACAGCCTAAAAAGATCCATAAAGCAACCAAAAACCATACCCTGAGTAGTTTTGCAGTCTGGAAGACATAAAATGATGTTGCCTTATGGAAAAGATTTTTGCCTCTTTCTTGCTACTCTTGCAACAGAAAATATCTCCTTTAACATCAAGGAAGACTCCCTGTGAATACCTTAGAATGTGTGCTGATTTCATAATTTACATCAATGCCTTGTACAGAATCCATTTGCCAATTGACATAACCTTGAAATGCAATACTAGCAGTTCCATTTGCCTTGCAATTTGCATCTCAGTTCAGGTACCTAAAAGCCTAAGTAACAGGCATACAGGTAGTTTGGGAGCTACAAATGGGAACTTCAAGATATAGTATATAACTATTGGAAGATAATTATTTTATTTCCTGAGAAGTTGGAGGCTCATGCTCTAAGGTTGTGGAACTGGCACCTTTCTTCATCAGCACTATGTGCTTTTGCTCCTTCTTCATATTTTGAGAGTCATCTTCGTCTCCAAGGAGACTGTAAGTGGTAGCAGGCTGTCACAGAACAAGAAACAACCATCACTGGGAATAACCCCAAAACCTGTGAAGCTCTGGTGTTATTAAATTTGTTCTAAATTATTTCTCACCTATTAACATCTACCATTACCCTTTTTTCTTATTCTGGAACTTGATTCATAACTTCTTGTTACATCTTCACACTAAGAAGAAAACATGTCTAGCTCCTTTTGAGAGTTCATCAAGTTCTTGTGACTGAAGTCACATTACTGGCAAGAATTAAGAAATTAATCCCAGACTCCTTCTTCTGCAAGGAAACCATCTGTCTTTCTATGAAATGGTCTAAAACCAAAACAAAAGTATGCAAAGGAGCAGAATGCTTGGTACATAGGTTTTGAAAAGAGCTTCTCACATTACTGTATAACCAATGACTGATCACCTACTTTGCCTTGAACAGTCCTCCTGCAAAATGAAAATGTGGTAATGTGAATAAATGTGTTCATGTGATGTTTGGAAATGGATAAAATGCCTCACATTACCCGAAATGCTTATGTCAGTACCACACTCACTATGGTATACAGAATCTGGGAGGTCCTATGCAAATCCTTCTACTGGTAACCAAAGTAAGAAGGCCAAGAACTGCATGACTTATCCTGGCTGCTCTGGAGTTCCCAGAGCACCATTACTTTATGCTGCCATGTTGGCATCTATAGCATCTTCACAGCATGGGGCTTCTTCCTCCGCAAGGATGCCAAATGCTGTCTTAGTTTACATTTATCCTTGAAACAACCTCTGTTTCATTTCTATATGAAAAGGTTTTAATGTCAAGAAATTGTGATTTTCTTCTTCCACCTTCCACTCCATTGGCGAAGTTTGGATATTTAGACAAAACCGTAAAATACTTAGAAGTATACAGTTCATTTGAACAAATATAAAACCACATTTCATATCCTTCTTTGTCTTTACTTGCCTGGTGCCTGGTAGTCATTCAAGATCTCTCACATGGAGAAAGCTTATGCTGGCGCTAAAAATATCACGTTTACACTTTTAAGTCACCATTAACAAATTATTTTCCTAATGCTTTAGACAATATAGTAGCAAAGTGCAGCTGGTTCAGCCAGAATGGTATTTTAGTGATTTTTAAGAACTTAATGAGATCAGGTAATTGACTAGTGAAGCTAAAAATTTTACCTTCAATTAAACAATCAGCAGCTCCGTACATCAACACGATCATTTTCATCCCTCCACCTCTCTGCTATCAAATCAATATGTGGGTAGCAGTTGTCTAAGAAACCACTTCCTCTGTGCTTCTAAACCGGTGTTCAGGACCCGTTTTAAAGCATTTATTCAATCAGTCTGGTGTAATTTGCAAATAATGGAAGATATGTAGTAATGCAGATTCCAGAAGCAACTAAGGAAAAATAAGGCCTTAATTCACTTGTTATTTAATGGCATTATTTATTCTACACTTGCTCTAGTGCAGCCAACAAATAACTTAATACTTTCCATTTTAAAATACCATCCAGTGTTTTTCAGGCAGTACTTCTTGGCAGTGCTAGATGTATTGATTATATACAGGAAATAAGATTGTACAGGTCGTGCTAATGAATCATGCAATTAATAGTTCAGAAGACAATCACGAGGCAGTAATATCATCTTTGAAAAAATGCACAAGAAGATAGAATAATTTTGCCAGAAAAGTCCTTCCAAGTGCTATATTACAAAACAGCAATCTCATTTTGGAGTGACTCATAATGAAACAATACAAACTGTCCTCCCAAACCATGAGTGAATATTTATTACTTGAAGCACAGGCTACTTCTATCTTTCAAAAGACTCTGAAATATAGCAGTTGTATGACACCACATATTACATTCAGAGGAGTTCTGGTGTCCTGTTACCCACAGGTGTCCATAGCGTGATTCTCCTCTCTAGCAGAATTGTTTCTGTTTTCAGGTAGAATACATTTTGTTACAGCTAAAAATCAAGTATTTGTTGAAAAAGGCAGAACCGACATGCAATATGGAGATGTTAATAGGTAAATCAGTGACTTTCCAGTGTAAGGTGTTTTGCTTGTTTTGGTTTTTAATTAAGGCATAAATATATTCTAAGCTAAGCTGCTGTTCACTACCTGTGCTTCCTGCAAGTATGCCCTGACCCCCTAGACACTCCCAAAGATCTGGGGCAAGGGGTGGTAGCTAGTGGAGCAAACCAGTGCCAAGAATGAGCAACATTCATTATGAAAGCAGCACTGGCAGAAAATGGGTGTCTTCTATTCAGCTATTGCCGCGTCAGCATTGTCTTCTCATACCACAGTATGAGAAACGGTGAACAGCATGACTACCTGCATGCAGTTCTCACCAAGATTTTCAGAAGCAACTAGTGATCTGATTGGATTCAATCTTCAGCTTCCCAAAAAAGAGTTATTGAAAAGAGGTGGGATTTGGAGGAAGTGCTGCATATCTCCTGCCTGCTCACAGAGGTGAAATCCAGGCGGCAGAACCTGCCAAGAGTGGCCATCTCTGCTGCTGCCACTAGCATTGTTGCCGCACTGAATAAAATCAGGCACTTAACTTGGGGTAAGATGCTCATAAAGCTGGGGGAGATTATTGCACCAAGGAGGCAATATTGTTCCAGGCATTACACCAGTGATGGAGCCAATGCTGCCTGAACCAGCCCCCAGGGTCAAAGCCAGAGAAATGGGCTTAGCTTGGCAGGGCGGACACCACCCATCTCCTAGGCTGGTATGCTGACGATTAAGTTATCCCAAAATCTAACCAAAACCTATAGCCTGGTCCTTGCCAGACTGCCAGGGCAATCCCTGCACTTTACCCAAAACAATAACTTGGCAAATTTGTCTTTGTCATTTAACAGACTTCAGAAGAAACTCCTGGTTTACTCCACTGCCTGCCCCAGGATGCTGTTGGGGCTTCAGAGTCACCATCCAGTCACACTTTTTTGCCTTTGAGCCCCTGAGGCCTCTTATACTCACAGGACAGCTCCTCCTTGACTGTTACCACCCTCTATTATACCACTTTGTGATTGTTTTCAGAAGACGGAGCAGTCGTTCATAGTTCCTGTCCATATCTAACTGGCACTGAATGCTCAGAGTCAAATTTAATCCGGTGTCTTACCAGCAAGGAGCCCCAACACAACCAACTAAACTCCATCAATTAGCAAAACTTTCTCTGATGTGCCAACAGAGCTCCAACACCCTTCAGCCAAAATGAAACAACATACTGCAGACCTTTTCTTTGAAGTGTTAATGTCCTTTAAACCGCTTGCACTAACTTTGGCTGTTTTCATTCAGTGTAGGTCTTGAAATGACAGAGCAGAAGGGGTCTGGTGACAACCAAGAGGACAAATCACTGGAGAGTAACCCCAGCCACTGTCCCAGCCTTTTGCAGAACTGGGTTTTTCTATACCTTAGGTGTACAACAGGTCTGAGCTGCTTTCTGATTGACTGTGTGCTAGGTTAGGTTTTTGGCTGGGTAAAAGGTTTCCTTCTTACATAGTGAAGGAAGTGGAAGAACTGATGTGTATAAAGCAAAGTTACTTCTTCCCCTTTTAAACTATGATCTTTATCCTGATAGCTGTAGTAAGTCATTGAGTTTCAATTGCATGGTAGTGGACAGTCTTAACTCATTTTCAAATGCTGAAACCCCATGTGAGTGTGTCCCAGGACAAGTACTCTTAGTATGTCTAGACTAGGATAAAAGTTGTGTTTTTAGAGATATTGTCTAACAGCTCGATTAACATGTTCTGAAACCTTGAATAGATAGAACAAGTCAAAAGCTAAAAGGTGTTAAAAAGTGTTTGCTAAGTCATTCTAAAAATACAACTTTTATACCTGTCTAGACAATGACAGAATACTTTCTAAAATGCTCATGGGAAGTCCCACTGCAATAGCCAAGGAGGATTATAGTATAGGAAACAATAAGTTTCTCCACATAGATCTTCAAAGCGATGGCACAGATTGACATGCAGGGAAAACCTGAAGGCCTTGTCTAGACAGGACAAAAGATTTTTTTTTTTTTCCAGTAGATTTAGTTCAATCAGGCCCTCCTTTTTCAAAAGCAAAACCTACTAAAAGTCTACTAAAACCATCTTCTGCTCAGTTTTAGCTGGTCATAGTCTGGGCTTCCAGCTATCTAACTCAGACTGCTAAAATCACGTTAAAGGTATTGATATCCATGTGTTTGTCAGATGGGATTTTTAGTCCTTAAATAAGCTTGATTGAATTAGGCCTTCTGGAAATGGCCCCTTCCCTAAGGCTGATGAGATGGCAGCTCATTTTCCACTCAATCTTTTAACTCAAATCATTTGCCTATCCAAACACAAAATTCATCCTGTCTTTAGCATTAGTATTTATAGCTGACTGTGAGCACCGACTCATTTCCTACAGGTCTCCAGACAGTAATTAGTTTTAACTTTGTTTTTACTGCAATGTACTCAAAACCCCCAGTTTAATCTATCCCTTTAAACAGCTACTTGAAAATGTCTAGCCCACATGCATGCTCACATACCTATTGTAATAATTGTCTTCTATGAAGTCAGCAGGTAAGTTCTTAGTCTCTAATATATATCCTTACAGTTTTGCTTATACCAAGCTGATTGGAGAGTAAACAAGTGTCCTGGGTTCAGCAGTAGCAGTCATTTTTCTTCTTCTTAGTAGCTGGTGCAGTGCTGTGGTTTTGACTTCCAGCCTGGGAACAGCCCTTATAACACCCATGTTTTTAGTTGCTGCTCAGTAATGTTTACTCTGACCAAGGACTTTCTGAGTCTCATGTTCTGCCAG
>JASSUY010044199.1:0-35225 GCA_032466535.1 Forpus xanthops
TGTGAGGGTGGTGAGGCACTGGAATGGGTTGCCCAGGGAAGCTGTGAATGCTCCATCGCTGGCAGTGTTCAAGGCCAGGTTAGACATAGCCTTGGGTGGCATGATTTAGTGTGAGGTGTCCCTGCCCATAGCAGGGAGGTTGGAACTAGATGATCTTCAGGTCCTTTTCAACCCTATCTATGATTCTATGATAGTCATAAAATCAATAAGAAAATGCATTACCATCAAGGAGAATTCTTTTTTAAATAATTTGTCTATGACTCTTCTGGCACAAGCAGGAATATATTCTATATAATATATATATATATTCTACAATATGCAATGTGATATCCAAGCATTTTAATCATAATATCATGGTTGGGGCTTTTTTTTTTAACTTCTTATGACATCCTGGCCTCCTTCACGTCATATCTTTCAAATTGCTTATAACTTTATTATAACAAGGTCTAATAAATGTTAACTTCATTATCACATAACTGTAACTCATTCTAAGAGAAGTGCAACCTTTTCGCTTATGAGACAATAATCTTTACAAAAAAGTAACTACCAAACTAAATGCAATATGGTATAATCTTTTAAATATATCAGGTGCACTGCTAACTTCCAGAGACTTGATTAACTGCTGTTTTACTTTGGGACAGTTTTCTTGCTAATATATGTAGCTCATTTGTCTATTTTGGTCATAAGGGAGCTAGTAGGTACAAGCAGTATTAAATATTATTTCTGTTCTTAAACATAGGGAAGATAAAAATTACTGAAAAAAAAATCATTAATTCATGAAAACATTTAACAAAGTTTTGACACCCCCCCAAATTTACGATGATTTTGACAGAATGTATGAAATAATTTGTTTAGACAATTACAGTAACAGCAGCTCTGTTAAAAAAATGTCATTTTAGAAATTCATCAGGAATACATAATTCTAAAAACTTTCAATCAGTAAGAAAGAATTTTTAAATAAAATGATTGAATTCTGACAGCGAAAAAGGGTGTTGCTCAGGATTCTCTGAAAATGAATGAACAACCTGTACCAGAAATCAACATGATACTAAGATTACAAAATTACAAGATCTAAAACCAGCCTTTAAAATAACTCTTTTAGGCTTGAAGATACATACCAAACCCTAACTATTATGGAAATGCTGAAAGCTTGTACAGTTATTTTCTGAGACATACATTTTAGCTTTAACTGCCTTTCCAGGATTTTGTTAGCCTGCAGTAGCAAAATACTCCTCAAGTAGTGGGATACCTTCAGCCACACCATATTCCACTGGTCGTCTTACCTGTTTCTGAATCATTTATTAATAGCATAGCTGGAAAGAAGCCAAATATGTTTTCTTCAGTTTGAACTGCCAAGTTTTTACCTTCCCACCACTCATTCAGAGAAGTATGGGCTGTAACACCCTTACCACATCTCTCAATACAGTCTCAAAATAAAATTGCTTAATCCAAGAAGCTGGCGATCCAGCTTAAACCATCTGTGGCCACAACCTAGGAAAACAACCAGCCCCTAAAATCAGAGGCTGCTCCGCAATTTGCTCATTCCATGCCTTGAAACTGTAACATCAAACAGACAGAAACCTCAGTCAAACTGGAAAAAGAAAACAAAAGTAAATACAGTTACAATGTAGCTGCGAGAACCTTTTCCTGAGAGCCGGAAAAGCAGCGCTCCAGTGGCTGAGGAATGGCTACACTTCAACTGTATATAAGTGACTCAATGGGCAAATACACAGAGAATTTCAAACGAGTACATAAAACCACAGCTGACAAAGAATGCCCAATTTCCAGCCCTACTCCTATTTATTCAGAACACCTCACCTGGCAGAGTGAAAGATCTGCAGCATGCACAAACATGTACCTGTGTTACTAAAATTTTGTATGAAAAACATTTTTTAACATTTAAATATTTACTTAAAGACAGTATGAGGTTGTTGTTTTGGGTGGATTTTTTTTTGGTCAAATTTACTATATGTACATGTTGTAGCAAAATTGAGGGTTGCAATACCTGTAAAGTTGCAAAATATTAATCATCTGATAATTAATTGTAACTTGTCTTGAACTCAAATATGAGCATACTATGAGAGAATAACCAAACCCTGTATATGAAGACTTTGTAACACTGTGCTGGTATAGCCAGACACAATGTATAAGTATTTTACAGAAGTATATGTGCTATGTGACCAAAGAGGCAAACAAAACTACCGTGAAGATGCACATAGAAGGCCTCTAGTAATGAAAGCTGCCATAGACAGGATAAGCACAAGATAGTAAAATAGGCCAAAAATATTTCCTAAATTGAGTTGGTGTTAGTCTCTTCTTACACTTTATTGCTAATAACACCCCCCACAAATACAACTAACATATACATTTAATATAAAATAAGAACAAACTCTTTTAAAGTCCTATTAGAAGATAAATGAAACACCTATATCCTCTCACTCAATTAAAAAAAAAAAAAAAAACAACCAAAGTCACAGAATGCTGGGCTTTTCCCTCTAGTACTATAAAAACTGTTCTACTTTTAACATTAACATTTCTCTTTGGACAGGCAAAAATCTACCTTACATGAGAAAGATATATCTTCATTTGAATAGTTTTTAAACATCTTAGTACACTTTTAGAAAAGTTCAAAATGCAAAACACACAAGAAAATGATGGTAGAATTACCTGAGATTTATCTCCTCCAAGCACATTCACCATCACATCCATAACAGTCTCATGCATGCCCAAGACTCTCATTAAGTTAGGATGCTGATAAAACACCTTATTGTTCATTATATCCCTAAAATGGAAGAAAAAGCAACAATGTGCTTTTAAGAAACTTCATTTTAATTTAAATCAATGGTGCATTACTAGAGATGTCAGAAATATGCATTCACTGCAGTAACATAATTTTAAATTCTTAGATTTCAGCATAATACAAAAACACCTAACAACTAAATGTTCACATTTCAATATGCTGTCATTTCTCTAATATAAGAATCTAAACTTTTATTTCAAAATAGCATTTCTTCATCTTTAAATTACTCTTACCATCTGTTCTGTTTAAAGAAAAAAATACATTCTATGACGATCTAAGTGGAAAAGAATATATTCTGTTGTTTAAGGTAAAGTGGGAATCAAGAAATCTGAATCTACTATTTCCTGTACAGTAACATTCTTTAATTAATTTTCTTAGTTCACAACACAGAAGACAATAGACAGACTTAATATTCAAGGCTATCTGTTAAAAGAGTTTCATCAAAATTTCCAAAATTAAGACCATCTGTTAGAAGATATAAAGTGGCATACAGTCCCCTTAAATAAGAATATTTTAACATTTTCACTATGCCCACCATCCTCATGTTCTAGAATTTGCTGTATTTCATAATCCAGAGCACATTTCATGTGTTCCAATAGGGAATCCAGTGATTTCTACCATTTTAGGTGAACCTCTTAAAAACAAATGGCAAATAACAGACATCATGCCTGCTGTACAGAAATACAGAAAGCTGGAAATTGAAGCTGACTCTCAACACAGCACCTCCATGAAGGTGGCTACCCACATGCTGAGTTTAGACAAAACCTACCCTTTATCATCCCTGGAATTCTCAGCAACTTTAAAAACTCAGCATCAGGGACAAATAAAGTAATACTGTCACATGCTATCTAATGAGTTGTTAACCATTACTTGGCTGAATTCATCTGATAAGATTTTACAATTTCTATAAAAAAATATGATTTTTACAGTGAAACAGAAAGAATAATGGAGATTCCTTACAACAATTGTAAAGGACAGAAAGTGATCAACTTGAGCCATCTTTGAAATACCTGTGAAATGAAAATTTTGGGTACATATCTGCATTTTAGTAGAGCAGTAATTTTCATCCAAGAACTAAAATGAAAGCATTTACTAATATAACAAAAAACATTCCACAAATTTAGAAATAAAATTATGTTAATTCCATACCCTAATCCATTAATCATTAGCAATTCCTCCTCTTTTCCCATCCTGACAGTGAGAAGTGAACGAATCTGGCCCAGTGCTGCAAGCAGATTTATGGTATCCTTCACAGAGGCAGCACTAATAGTGTACGCTTTTCTCAGAGCTTGCAGTAGCTCACCAATGCTGTCATATTGTCTACGAAGGAGGGTGTACATAATCCGAACTAATTCTGGATCTTGAATCTGATCTTCCTGGGACCAACGCACCATAGTCTGGGATATGAGTTCTTTCAGTGTAGCTAGAAGAATAAAATACGTAAAATGTTACTAGCTATTACCACAATTAGAAAGGTCTTGTAAAATGTACTGAGAAATATCAGATAACAGTAGATCATGAGGCATTTGTAAGAAAGCAAGAGAACACAAGCAGACTGTACAGGATTTTTCAACTTGAAAATCAAGTGTGGTCCTCAAGAGACGGCAAGAAACATTATTTATCATTCAGGTCAATACCAACACTGTTGGCAATGAAGACTTAGTTGATCATGACTTTAAGAATCATCCTTGTAAGTTTTATTTAACCGTTTAATTTGTCCTTCATTGCTACATCAAGATTTATAAAATAGCACTATATGCAGCACAAACACCTGTTCATTAGGAATGTCAGAAACCTAATTTTATAATGCTAAAGAAATATCATGGTTTTGATGATCATCAGCCTAGGTCTGGAATACAGAAATTGCTAATTAAGTTTTCAGTAAACAGTTTTGGCTGACAATTATGAGTTCACTTACTTCAAAAATATTCATGAATGTAAGCTCAGCTTGCCAATCAGTTTTGCCAGGGGGGAGGAGGAAATCAAATCTGCTCTCAACTTACAAAACTGCCAGGAAGGAGGATGAGATAGCCTTTTTAAACCAAATATCCAGATTCAGGGAACAGCCAGGGTGGTTTGAGCAGCTTTTGCTGCTCACTTACTCACTGCTCATTTTGCTGTTCAAACAAAGGATCTACAAGGTCTTCAAAAAAAAATTAATTACCTGGAAATATCTCAGAATCGTATGATGATGCAAATGCATTAAGGAGTAGCGTTAATGCCAGAAGATTAACTTGTAACAGAAGCTAGAAGCAATCTGAATGCTGGGCATGGTGAGATCAATAACCAGCTAAAATAGTTGCTAATTTTAACAAGTTTTAACAAGTTTACCAAGAACTTGCAGTGCCTTACCAATCTTCCAAGGAGGCATGATAAGACCCCCGTATATATGCCTGATTTACGTTATGACTTGACTGTTACAAAAGTCATTATACTTAACACTAATCTATTACCTCAATGTGTTTATTCTCTGAGTTCTAGCTTATTTGGGTGTTGTTTGTTTTTGGAGGAGTGGGTTTGGTTTTCTGGGCTTTTTTTTGTGTGTGTGTGTGTTGAGTTTTTTGTGGTTTTAATTACTAATTCGTCATTAGCACTAGTGCAAATTCCTCTCCTAAAATAAAAGTTTATTTTAGTAAACATGAACACATGCTTAGAGGAAAGGAAAATTTCCTTGTAGAAAATAGCTCCTTCCTACAGATATTCACAGCCCGAGCATGTGTGACCAGATGATTGAGGCCAGAGACTTTTAGTCTTGGCAGTAAATACATACCATGCACACCACCACCCCTCTTCATGAGTATAAAAGGATGGAGGTACCTCAGACATTCATTGCCTTTCACTCTCAGAATTCAGAAATTCCTGGGGGTAAGTGGAAGTGCACATATGCACTACATATCACAGTCTACAGCTACAGTCAAGAATAGAATAGAATACATAATTTATCATTGCTCTTTGAATGACTTCATCCATACACATATTTGTACTATGCATCACTTCAAGGAGAAAGCACTCCAAGGAGAAGCCCAAGCCAGAAAAGCTTATCTGGAATTTCTAGAAAAACAGACACATAGAAACTTGCCCAACCTGCATTTCTTGCGATCCAAAGCTCCAGTATATGAAATATTTAAAATGCTCTGTTCCAAGAACCAATCACCATGTGCCCTGAGGGGTTAGGAGTGAATGCTTCCTGACTCATGACAACAGAATCTGCATGAGGCTTGAGAAAAAAAATTATCCTCCCCAGGTACAGACTGCCATTGAAGCAAAATCAGATGTTAACAGATGAGTCACAGGGGAAAACCCTTTTTCATGCAGCACATGAGACTTTTATAAGTTAATGTATTTAAAACCTAATATCAAGCTTAAGAGACCAAAATACACTTTCAGGGCAGGACAAACCCTCTCTGGTGCTCTACAGCACAAGTAGATCACGTAAGAAATGTCTTAAATCGCAATATAGCATTAATGTCTAATCTCACACAACTCTTGATAAAATGATTAAGTCTGAAATGAAATTAACTGGTTTGGGTCTGTATGAGGACTGAAATAGAATGACTTACTGCCATTGTTGGTTGGAAGACCAGCCGCAAGTCACTTCCACAATTCTGCACATGACATTTGAATGGTCTTATATAAATTTGGAGATGGGCAAAACCCAGTCTTGATTTTCAAAGGTAAAGAGAAACCTCAGCAAAAATTTATGTACTAAAGGAAGATCTGAAGGAATTTGTCTTTTTTCCTTACTTCTTCCTCACTATCCATAGTCACTACTGAGGACTGAAAACTCACAAACATATGACAGCAAAGACAAAATTTCTGAGATTCACTAGTCAACATCATGGCAGTAAAAGCTAGGCAAGTTACGCAAAGAGGCTCAACAAAATGGCAGATGGTAAAGGAACTGCAAGCACAGAACTCATCTCACCTGTTTAGGCCATGAACTCTCCCTCCTTTGTTAGGGAACAGGGTATAAAAATCTACATGTACAGGAATAGTAGACTAAAAAGTCTGATTTCAAGTGTTTTGGGATGTTTGTGTGCATGTATGTGTACTTATGTGTACACATACCCTAAGACATAGCAATAGGAGGAATACGAACACTTAGTTTTGCTACTAGTCCTTCCCTGCTGGTAACAGAACCAATAAATAATTTATTGGAGAAAGTAAAGCCAAAATATCAGTGTACTTTCAAAATGCTACATGAAATATTCCGGAGATGAAATAATAATGACAAATTGCTACTCAACTGAAGCAGACACACCTCGGATAACTTCCATTTACAAACAAGGTCTATTTTGCTCTCAAGCAGCAAAGGGGTTGAACAAGCCTCTATAACACACTACAAGTAAGTATCTGTAACATTTTTTATTTCAATGCTTCCTTTACTTAGTGTTTCTTCCAGACATCAGTGATACATGCAATTATCTATTTTCTGCTTTCTATTACTAAAATGACTACATGCAGTTATCAAATAGTTACTGCATGCGCATTATTTCTTAAATTGATTAACCAACTAAATTATATTCTTCAAAGCATCATAAAGAAATGACCAGCTGCTATATATGACATCCCTCTGTGGTTACAAGCATGCTTAGTTTCTCTGAAAATGCAGTATTTCAGAGAACCAAAAATAGTTCACGTACATTATAACACTCATCATAAGCTCTGGTAGTACTTACAAGTTAAAACTGATTGAATGCAGTAAAAAAAAAAAAAAAAAAGAAAAAAGAAAAAATTATTTTATTTCCTCGGGATAAAGGCATATAGCAAAACATAATATACCCTGTAAGTGTTCATATATTTGTTGGATAATGGTTTTAAATATGGTTGTAGGAATATGAAGAAAACATGCTGAAAAAAAATCTCAGTCTTCTGCTTACTTTACATCATTAGGCATGGTAAAGTAGTAAGAAGACACATGAAATATGGCAAGCATATATGCATGTAAGTAACAGTAAATTTAATTTTAATTTACTCTTCTACAGAAAAAACAAACTTTCCACCTTTTTGTATTACAGAAAATGACTTACAGTGCTAAGGTTATCCATCATTCCTCTGTGTACAGTGGATTCATACATTTGTTTCTTGCAAGAACTAACTTTAATTCAAGAGTAACACTTTCATTAACACTTGCCAAGCTTTGCACAGCTTTCTCTTAATACAACATACAAAATGGGTATATATATTAGCAGATGACACATACATTACATAAAACAAGCCCAACAAACCATCAGTGCCTTGCAATATGGAGCGTCAGACTTTTTGAAGAAGAAAGTTTATCAACCTATTTGCTCAGCATCAACCAAGACAGTGCTTGGACTGTTTGCCCTAAGGAAATGAAAGCTCAGCAACAATTTTGTCAATCTATATAAATACCTGAATGGTAGGTGTAGAGAAAACAGGGACAGGCTCTTTTCAGAGCCTAGTGATAGGACAAGAGGCAATGGGCACACTGAAACACAGGACAGCCCAGCTGAACAAAAGGAATGCTTTTACTGTGAGGATGACTAAGCACTGGCACACCTTAACCATGGGTAGTGGACTCTTTACTCTTGGAGATACTCAAAAGCTGTCTGGACATGGTCCTAGATAACCTATTCTAGGTGGCCCTGCTTGAGCAGGGGGACTGAGCCATATGACCTCTAGAGGTTCCTTCCAGCCTCGGCCATTCTGTGATTCTATAAATCACTGCCTCAGGGCAGTACAGACCTGAAAACAAAGGAATTACAACATTCTATTGGCTTACTCTTGAACACCATTGAGCTAATTAATGTTAAATAAATTCCTGTATTGTTTCAACAGTTATTCTCAGTCCTCTGCTGTGTTTACTCAGCTGTGCAAGGTGCAAGGGCTGTTTTCACTGATGTAAAATACATTACCCCATATATGTATTGGTTTTAAGTTTATGGATTAAATTACCTCTCATCTCATTATTTTCAAAACATATATGCATATTTTTCAAATGTTTTGAGTGACGTCTTTCTACTTTAAAGACATGTTAGTATTACTCTGCAAACATAATATTCCAGTCCTCTTCCCCTACAATATTCTGCTGCAGAAAGAAACTTTAAAAAAATGATGACAAATTGAGTCTCCTTATATATTTAAGCAACATGAAAGCTCCCTGTGAAGGGATATGAAATTTATAAACTATAGTGAAAAGTTTTCAAGCAGACTGATGACATCTAATCAGTATTTTTCTCCACCCTTTAGAGACACATCTGAAAGATTTATAAAAGCAAAGAGCAAAAGAATGTCAATACTGAATTCTGGAAAATTCTGTTAAGTATTTAGGAACTTAGAATTTGTACTTGTGAAAATAAAGATATTACTTCCTTGTTTAATTAGTGAATATTTAATTAAATTGAGAAAGGACATGGTATGGAATACATATGTGCATGTATGTGATGCTTGAGATAAATCAGAACAAGTCATTAGTTTTAATGACTATATAGTCACCATTATCACACATGAAAGACACCCCTTTTAATACAAAAACACAGAACTGTAAAGCTATTTTGGCACAAATATCTTGGTACTGGGATTCATAAAGCTTCTCATGCAGCAAAGAAAAATGTAATGGAGCTAAAGCTGTAAAGAAGAAAGTTTTGTATTTAGAAAAAAACAAACCATATAAATGAAAACTTCTCAATTTCAGAATGGTTGAATCTAGATTACTGTGTCATAAATAACTTTTTGCATTTCTTTGTAAAGAATATGCAAATTTTCAACCCCAGAGTTAATGATCTGGATCCAAAATCTTCCACCAATTTTAACTTCTTTGTTACAACTGGATCTAAGATGTTAAGTATGTAGGATGATTGTTCTAAGAGGCAGAAGGAACTTAAGCAGTTAGTCTCCTTCAGTCTGCTATGAAGTTTTAATAGAAAATACACTGTTGTTGACAGAGTACATCTTTAACACTTGCATCATGGAAGTATTTACGTTGAAAGAAAACTTACTAGGATATTTCTCTTCTTCTTCCTTAGGTTCTACTTTTTCTGCTTTTGGGGGACCTTTGATTTTGTACATTAAAGAACGGAGTTTTCCAGTAAAGGAGGAATCTTCTTCTTCCTCTTCCTCCTCTTCTAGTGGTATACCTTAGCAGATAATAAAACTGTTTAGAAACAAAACTAAACCTTTGAATATTAACTCCTTTAATATTTAACCAATACCAAATATCTACGGGATTCTTTTTAAGCAAATTTCTACAGAAAAAAACGTATGTAGTAAGGCCATCAGCTTTAATATGTTAGCTACAGTAGCGCCACTCACATTATGCTTATTTTAGTACATATACTTCTTACTTACAGGCTTATAGTATTTTTTTTTTTCTAGTATTATGACCAAAGAGGTGATTGGTTTTGGTCTGGGTTTTTTTTCTAGGATTCCATTATGGCAATTAATTTGTATTCAAGTCATATTTGACGAAATAAGTGACCCTTTATTTCATATTGCAGAATGTAAGGTAAAGAACTGCATGTCTGTATCTCATAAAATAGTACAATTTTTCAGTTGAGATATTTTGCAGTCATAAACAAATATATCAATTGGATTTAAAACTGTAAGAAGGGAGATGTTCAGAGATTGTACCAGTGATACATGTTAGTCATGAAAATGTAAATGATGAGATGGGATGCCAGTTTACATTTAATATAGTTCAGTTCACTACATTGCTTCACAACCATTTAAAGCATTTTCAGATCTTTCACACAGTGATGATCAGATACCATGTGTGTTATGTGCAAAAGCACAGAACATCTAAGTAGGTTCCCTTCAGAATAGAGCTAATTGTGCTGTGCTGAGATGTAAGCTTTTGCTATTTGGCTGCTGTCCAAAGTGAAATTGAAAAAAAGATTTCCAGACAGAATACTGAAGAGATACAAGCTGGAGCAGATGGAAAATAATAAATTGCAGAGGCTAAAACTGGTATTAAAAAAAGAAGCTAAGAAAAGAAAAAAAAATAATGTAAATGGAGAAACTTTGCCACTGGCAGCTACCAAGAGGAAAGAGTTAAAGTTATGACTAGGAGTGACTAAATGAGTGGGAAGAAGAAAATTCAGAGGGAGAGAATGAGTGAACTAGAAACTGAAATCGAAGACTACATATGGAATTCAAGGAATGGGAAAAGTGAGACTGGCTGGAAAAAATAAAAAGCTGAGAATGAAGCAAGGCTACAGTCAGATACTAGAAAAAGTAAGATCAGGAAATGTAGCCTATGAGAGGAAAGAGAAAGCAGACAAGGATGTTACAGAAAGAAAGATCGTATCTGGCACTGGAAAAAAAGCTAGGCTCTAGAAGCAAGAGAGGCAGCAAGGGGGAGAACTTTTAAGAGGCTGAAATGGACAATGATGAGGTCAGACAGTGTTGAATTGGAGGAGATGGGGTCTGTGATTGCTCCACATTGTTTATTATTTATTCTGCATCCTCTCAGAGTTGCAATTCATTCAGAAACTGACCATCTCATGTTGCTATTAGCTAATTGCTTAATTCAAGTGGCAAGTCTGTGCAATGGAACAGATGGTTCCAACCCAGATAAGTGTCAATTTGATATTATACAATAAAATCTGTTAAAATTTGTTTTGTTTACAACTAAGAAATTACACACAAAAATTATGATAGAGGACTATCATTTTTGCGGGCAAAATTAACCACTCACACTTAGGACATCCTAGGATTAAGACTGCCTGAGTAATTTTAATTCAGGCTATTTGCTTATATTCATTATGGAGCAGCCTTTAATTACTTGATTGCATACATAGTTTTCCACTTAGACCACCAAGAATACTTAGTATTGAAAAGATGATTAAATATTCCAAACACAACTCCTATTCATTTTAACTGCAGCTGTGATTACTTAGTACTGATTTTCAGGACTAAGTCAGGACACAGTTAATGAGGAGCATTTATCCACAGTGGCCACCAGTAATAAACCTGTACAATGTAATGAACAGGGATTTGTTTAGAATCCAGAGGACCACTAAACAATTTTAATCATGAGACTGTGTTTTCTCTATCTCCAATTCTTTCTTATTCAACATACACATTTATAATGCAGAAAGCAATAATAAAAGTACGCCACTAAAAAGACAACACCCCCCCCCCCCATAGAAAAGATGAAGAATGATCAGGAGCTAAGTTAAATCAATAATATCAGCAACAAGATTTAAAGGTAAAATAAATATATTTTAGAGTTACAACATTTTCAAGCAAGTTGACGGTTTTCTATAATCTTCATCCAGGAGCCTCAGAGAACTCTCTAATGCCAAACAGGCAATATATTTGAAAAACAGAGGTCAGATCAAATGTTAAGTCACTGAACAATAGAGATGATGATAGCTTTCTTAATTAAAATGGGGAGAAAGAGGAGTATATGCAACGATGTTAACTATTCACTTTAATGCATGGAATAAAAATAGTGAAATGAAGGAAACAGTTATTGGTAAGCACTTGAAGCAAGGATGAATAACAACCAACACAGGATTGTCATAACCAAATTGTGTTAAAACAACTAAATTACCACCTTTAATGTAGCTAACCTTACTGATACAAATCTTGATTTTAAGAACTTCTAATACTTGCTCAGAAGTAAGATGATGAAACACAACCTAGACACCCACTGACATCTTTGGCTGAGGCTAAGGCTAAGGAAGTTGAAAAACTGAAACTGGCTTACAAAATCAAAGCTTGATGGCTGTTGGGAGATACTAATAGGGTACTCGGAAATAGCAGTATAAGATGATAGCAGAATCCTTAACAATACAAGCACAGGATTGTATGGGAAGCACCACAGGTCCAAACACAAACCATAAGCTGTTAATTACAGGTCACTAAAAGAATACAGTTCCATGAACTGGGTAAAACAAAATGCTTGCCACTCACCACAGTGACTTAGAAGATCATCATGAAATTCATACAACTCATCACGGATCTCCTCTGGACAGGGACAATCCTCTCCCAGTTGAAAATTTAGCAACATATTAATCTTTAAATGGATTAAAACACAGTTAAAACACTGAGATAGCCTAAGACATACTCTAATATATAGCCATACTTTACCTATTTATGAGCAAATTTATAGTAAAATTGAAATAAAGCACAGACTTCTAATACAGCCTAAAGGAAATACCACAGCAGTGGTACTTGGTAAGCTTTAATATCAAAATACAGTTTCACTTAATAATAAAGCTATTTCTTGGAGGTAGAAAAGACTATTCTCATCATATAGATGTCAGCATAACACCAACTTCATGCTAACTTTTAGCAACTAAATTTATCAAAGTATCATTTTGCATAACTGGATGAATCTTGGCTCCTCAGCATTGGGCAGTAATACTGCTGGGAAAACCCAAGTCATCTTAGACTTTAATTCTGGAGTACATGTATAAGCACTCTGACATTCAGTATTTTGGGGCACCTTAATAAATTTATTTCACAATCAATTTTAGTTCCCTAGCAGTTCCAATGGTAGTTTAGAAGTCAGAACTCTATTTTATTATCACAAAGAATGTTCTTTAATCTTTAGATTAATAATTTCTTTAATACTACCTGTTCTTGAGGAGGAGACCGAAATTCTTTAGTCTTCTTGGCAGTCAAAGCAGCAGACATGTTCAAGGCTTGCATGAGTTCATTGTACCTGAATTTTTGATTATATTGCAATTTTGATACATAACGGTCTGCAAATGATACAATTGCTTCCACTCTATGTTGTAGCTCACAGTCACAGAAATAATTGAGCAAATGACACATCTGGGATAGAAAAAACAGAAGTTCAACAGTTTAACAAACTAATTGGAGAACTGCAGTGGACACTATACACTGCACTAGACTGCAAAAATGAGAGACTTTTGTTCCTCATTTTTTTTTTAAACATTGTAAGGGTGGCAAATTTGTGCAGTTTTTTTTATCTGATCAGTAATGCTATATAGCATTCAGTCTTTCACTCCAGAACATACAGAATTCACAGAATTGCAGACTATTTCAGGTTGGAAGGGTGCATTGAAGATGACCTGGTCTAACCCACCCTCTTGAAATAAGTATTTTCAGATCTATTTTGAGTGTAGACACATGTAGAAAGAATTGCACTGGCATAAAAATTGGTAACTAATATTAAATAACAAGGCAAAGAGGAATAAAAATCTTCAGGATTTCAAATTTAACAAACTATGGAACAGGCAGAAATCACTACTTATCTTTCATCAACAGTAGAACATAAGTGATACATTTATATTAAATGGTCACCTGAAGCTTAACAGATTCTGGCAATCTTGTCTGCAATAAGCCCTTCATAGGTGCTTTTGTTTCTTTCATTGCTTTCTCCCCAGCTTCTACAGCTTTTTCTTCAACTTGTGTAACTTCTTCCTTCTCTGTCCTCTCTTCTGTTTGTTCCTTGTGATCTCCAAACACAGTGGGATCAATGAGGAGCAGTATCTGCTTCACATCATCATCATCAAAAACACCCATTATGAGCAATGTTGCTATCAGTTTAAGAACAGGAACGAACTGGAATGCAACTTGTCCTCCAACAGGGTCTCGTATATGAGTACCACTACATTGCACTGCCTCTGTTAGCATACTTATGGCCTTGGATTTGAGTATATCAAGTGGTATCTCTGGGCTGGATGTCTGACGTTCTTCACTGGTCATAATAAAGCATGGAGTAGAAAAATTAAAGCTTGGTTTCAGACAAGTGCTAAGCCCCACTCCAGGTAATCCATGCTTCTTTGTTTCATCAGGATATAATTTAATAGTTCGAGTTTCATCTGTAACTGGAATGATAAATTCATTGTTCATCATAAGCTTGGCTTGCTTTGCATACTCCAAATGAATGCTAATTAGCAAGTCATAGAATCCAGAACGTAGGAGGCCAGGTAAGTATTGATTATCTATTGTATAAAAGAGCTGAGATATGTCCACATGACTACAAAGTGCATAAGCAACTCTAGTGTTACCTAGAGCACTAACTGAACAATACAGTTTTAAAGTATGGTAGTGAAACTTCATCAAATCTTCTTGTTCACATAGTTCCAAAATGTCAACACATCTGTTATGAAATAAAGAAACAGAACACCAGTCAATTCCATTAATAACAATTTTGTAAAACAAGTTTTATAATGTCTGCACATTTTGGTCAGTTCCAATTCAAACCATTAATGTTGATACTGACAATCTTAACATGCATCATTAAACCACAGTAAATGGTGGTAATAATTTGATGAGATTATCTACAATTAGTACTCCATAGAAAAAAAAAGGAAAAAAAATAAGATAGAGAAGCTTCTTTGGAAGCTATGGTAAATTAGGGCTTGTTTTTGTAAGAAATGTATTTGTAAATAGCTGATGAAAGTACAGCAGATAGATTATCTTTCTGCCATGATTTTGCTTTAGTCACTGGTTACTGTATTTGATATTTGGATACATTTTTATTATCCTCAGTCTGAGGATAAAACCTAATGAAAAGCTAAGAAAGTCAGGATCTTGTCAATAAGAACAGAAAAACTTAGTTCATGTTAATTCAGAGCAGATGAAACAGGAATAGATTACATGATTTTATAACAGAAAAAAATCAACAAAGCAGTACTTGCATGTTCTTTTTATTTGGATTCTTTTTATTTTTTCAAGCTGAAAAAATCTCTATGTTTAAAGACCTAGAGATTTTAGATGTTATTTTAAAATGTAAATAAAATTAGTCTTTTTGTGTATGCAAACATCATCACATTGCATTAAAATTATTTGGCTTTCTATATCTACTTAAATTTCACAAACAGGATATTACAGTAGAAAAATTCTTATCAGCTCCAGTGTAAATATTCTCCAAGGCAGGTTTAACTAACACTCAGATATCAGCTTTCAATACATTTAGTCCACATCAAGTCACTGTAGCTTCTTCCCAAAGTACCTGTTTTCTTCTGGGATATGTAGTGCCATCATCTGCAGAGGTTCCAAACACTGTACAACCCACCCATGACGTTCACTGACACGCTCAGTTTCTACTTTTAGAAAGCTATTTGGCATCCTGCTCCATAAAACAGATGTAATTGTTTGCACATCAAGACGAGGGGGACACTGAGGAACAGGATTTCTTTCTTCACTTTTAAAAATTGCTGCTGATAAAGGCATGGTATTCTGAAACAAACAAGTGTATTAAAATCATTTTCATAACACCTGAACATGAATAAACATATAATACCCAAAGCAAGTAAAATTTACTGATAGCAAAGAATTCCTAGAAATATGTTATTGTAATAAAATTCATGAAAAATCCCAAACATTTAGGGTGTTCTCCCCAAATAACATTAGTTTGACAAATGCAGTTTAGACTTGTTGAACAACTAACTTCATATAATAATTACATTCACGCAAGTAAATGTAGAAGTCAAATAAAAAGTCACACCTTTGATTCAATCTTCCTAAACAAATTCAACTGCTTATTTCTGTAGAAATAAACATGAAAAAAAATGCCTTTATAGAAAATATTTTGTACCTTTAATTTACCAAGCTCAAACTGAATCAAGTTAGTGCTTGTGGGCTGTACAAAAGTTGCTGGAAAAAGCTTTGTGTTTGGTTCAACCTAGAAGAGAAATGAGATTAAAAAATTTAAGAAAATAAAAAAAGCAGCAAGAATCTCCTCCAGAATGTTAACAGACATATAATAAATAATACACAGCTTACACTTCAGTATCAAGTAACTGCAGGCATCATATTAAAGTGTTGATTAGTATCTACCTGCAGTTCATCTCTAATACAGTAAAGCATTTGCTGAATTAGCTTGCATTTAATTATCTTTACAGGCTCACCTAACTTTCAGGCAGATGTGTCTACTGCTTTATGTGCTCTCAACACCAATTCTAACTCCAGAGTAGCTCCTTAAATACCTAGCCACTTTACAGCTACATCCTTTGACTACTGTTACAGGAAAAGCACCCACAACACAACCTGAGAGTAGAAAACAGCTTTTCAGACCACCACATATTTTTAGATTTTTTTTTTTTTATATTTTATGTTGGATGAAATATTTCACTCCCCAAAAAGCTAATGAAAAAAAAATAAATAAAAAAAATCTGAGAGATGGAACCAGAAGGGAGTAAGAAGAGCACGAGAGAGCATCATTTGGTAAGGGTAGTGCAAATCTTAACTTCCTATTAAGGTAAGTGAACTTTTGATCCATACTCCAAAAGTACAAGAATGCAATTTGTTCAAAGATCGCTTTATTTCCAGGCTCAGCGTTTGCCTCCAGTCTTATAAAAATTACAGTGAATCACACTGCATCACAGTGCTGCATTTTAAAGCGTCCGATCAGGTTTGGGTTTTTTTTTGACAGCTACATTATCCTGATTTTCCCACCTTATCTGGACTCAAAGTACCTATCAGAGTAGTAATACTAGTTTATTCTGAAGAATTCTGTACAAGATCACCCATCCCTACTGCCAGGAAAAGAAGAATTAAAAAGATAATTCTAAAATTGAACACTATGAAAAAGATTTCAATGCTCCAGGGTGGCAAAAAAAGGTACATTCTATACAATCAATTCAGGATTTCAAGAGTTCAATTAAATATTTTATTCATATCGTTATGTATTTTGTGTACTATGCATACACATTCTGCACACTAAGTACAATTACAATACTGATGCTGTGAAGGAGTGCAACTTCCAACTTTGAGCACAGCAAGCTAAAAAGAATTGAAAAATAATAAACAGTCATGAAAAAGAAATTAAAAAAATCTGTATTTTTTTACATGAGAAAACAGCTCCAAAATACAACGTAACTTACAAGAATGTAAAATAATACCACATACCAAAAAAACTGTATGCTGAATAGGTTTGTGGGTTTGTTTTTTGTTTGGTTGGTTGGTTTTGGTGTTTGGTTGTATTTTTTCCCCAGAACTTTGACTATCAGGATAGATAAAATAATTTAATGATAGGTATGTACATTCTAATTTATATTTTTTTTCACAAATTAAAAAAAAAGAAACCCAAATTCAGAAACAAAAGGTATCCTGAACTGAAAGACACTACAAATAAAATGTAGGGTTTATTTCATTAAAGCCTGAAAGTATCTGACTGAGACAATGTAAGTCTCAGACTGATGTAAGATCGATATTTCCTAGTAGTAATAATAAAATTTGCAATTTCTTATCTTGTTTGAAGGTCAGAAAACCATTACTAACTCAGAATAAAACAAAACAACTTGTAAACCAATATTTAAGATCTCCTTTCCGCTATACATACCTTAGCATGGGCCTGACAATTAATGACAAAATCTCAAATACATATATATATATATACACACACACATTGTGTTTCATTTACTTTTCTACTATAGAGGGTTCTTTTTTTTCTGAATATCACCTTAGAATTCGATAGTTAGATGGAGAACTACACAAAATTAATTTGTTCTCCTCAATATGTTGACCTGTAGGCATTTTAGAGTGAAAATAGCATACAAACATTGTCCCTCTACTTCAGTTAAGAAAACTAAAAAGTGCAAATGATTGTAAGGTTATAATAATTATCTTTCAGCCTCTACTAGCCAAATATCAGTCATTTGCTGCACTTTGGGGGAGAGAGTAAGTATTTTGAAGATTTTATTTTATGGTAAGAATATTCAAGAAATGCATATGAAAACTACAGAAGACTATTTTCACTGTTTTGAAAAACATAGAAAAAATTTAAATTACCTGAAATAATGAAAAGTTGGGAAATATTTCACCCACTCATGTAACACTCCTGTTGCAATGTACCATTGCATCCTTAGGTGAAGTGCTGGTTACACTTTTCTCAAGAGTTAGTTTTCAATGTAGTTGGTATACAATGTTGCATTAAATTTAGTTAAACAACATTAAAGTTTTATCTGTATTGCAGATTTGTTGGGGTTTGTTCCCCTAGAAATATGAGGGTGACATTTACTGTGACAATGGTGGGATACTGGAACAGGTTGCCCACAAAAGTTGTGGCTGACCCATCCCTGGCAGTGTTCAACGCCGGGCTGCATGGGGCTTTGAGCAAGCTGGTCTAATGGAAAGTGTCCCTGCTCATGGGAGAGGGGACAAAACTCAATAAACTTTAAGGTTCCTTTCAACAGAAATCATTCTATGAGTCTATGATCTAGTTCTAGCTTTATGAACAGATCTACCAATAGTCTTCCCTCAACAACTGAGACCCATGTAAGAAGACAGAAAAATGTAGCCTTATAAAAGAGAGTAAAGTAGGGATAAAACAGGATAAAATAGTAAAACATGTTATTGTCACCTAAATAATGCTCAGTTACATTTCTGAACAAGGAAAAAACCACAATTATAACAGCATCATAATGACCAGCTTAGTAGATAGCTTCCTGAAAATCTGATAATACCTGATAACAAGTGCCAAGCTCTTTTCCATTGGCTGTGAACGACAACATTCCAGTAGCCAGGTCAACAAAGCATCCAATTTCTAAATCAACATTACTGCGACCCGATCTCTGGGAACTGGCAATTACATCTCCTCCCCAAACCATATAGCAATTGCTGCGCTTCACACTGAAAGAACAGCAAGAACAAATCATAGGTCATATTGAATTTGACTAAGTATTCAATAAAGAATGGAAAGTTTGAATGGAATAAGAGGTAGACATCCTCAAAGGTGCTTTTGCCACTATTAGTTCTATATTTCCTCATTTCTTTTTTTAATAACATAAGCATCATGGGTAAAAGATCAGACTATAAGGATTTTTATTTATGTTCCCTTTTTATATTTATGGAACAATTTGACATGTTTACATGTGCTGATAAAAGACACTGAAACAAGCAACAGGTTCATCCACAATTACCAAATATGGTGTGATTCTATGATGTTAAAAGAAAGCAGCAACACAATTCATTATTTCAAACAGAACATTAATGACAAATATACTCATTTTAATGAGTCTTTGTAAAACACATCCATACATAAATGAGCAAAGAACACTCCTGCTCCATAATCAATTTTCTCATTGGTTTAAATTAGTGTTTAAAACATCATCAAGCTTGTGAATAATTCACTTTTGAACAACAGTATTAGAGTACATTCTTAGTAAGTGATAAATAAACCCATACCTTTCATGAACCCTGCCTCTCTCATCACCTAAAGTAACTGTCACTGTACAATTTTTATTTAGGTCAAAATTCTCACTGTAAAAATGATAGTCTGGTGTTACCCAGCCAACCCAGACAGAGGATGGGTCTTGGCCAGCAAATATCCGTAGTGAATAAAAATACTGAAAGAAGGAAAAGAACATATTAGTAATAGAAATCCAAATTACTGTATCAAGGAATACTCTAATACTGATTAAAAATATCTTCTATATATCAAACAAATAATAGAAATTAACTTTTTTTTTTTAATAAGTCATTTAAAATGCTTATAAATTAAAAAAATAGGCAAAATAAAACAAAACTACACTAGTGGTTTAAGACTGTGAGGTTTATGCCACAAGTCGTACAGTTCTGGGAATTGTTATTCATACACATTGTTACATCACTGCAAATTATTAAAAAGCCTTCTTTCAACAGATCATTTTCTAATGAACATATTGCCACAACTAAATCTACTTCATAAAGGAAGAAGAACTAATCGTCAAAATGTATTTACTTACTGTAGTAGAAGGAGCAGCAATTTCTTGGCTATGCTTTCTAAAGATAAAGAAACATCAGTAAATTGGTTTTAAAAAAATAGTAGGGGAAAAAGTACTCAATATTGAACTGAGTGTACTCATGTTTGCTGGGTACTGACCATGCATTAGTAAATTGAGAACACAAAGACTGTACAGGATACAAATATACACCCAACATAATTGATTTCAGTTAATGTGGAGAGAGATGATGACAAAGAATTGATATGAATTCACTTCAGATGCAGGCAGCATTGGAAGGTGATGAACTTAGTAGTGCTGGGTATCTTGAAAAATCTGTCACTTTTCCAGTAATAATGAGCTACTGAACAATACTGTAGATAGGCATTAATCCAGCCAGCAAAAACTCTTGAGCTGGTTTTCCAGCCTGGCTGAAGAGTTTTGCAAATCCCAATGATTTTAAAAGTATGGTAATTCCCTAGCAATGAATAACTATAAACCTTGTGATGTGCCTTTTCAGAAAATGGTTCTGTCTCATCTGGATATGGCATTTGGCAGTGTTCTAAATTTATTAAAATCACCAAGAACAAAAAATTTTCAGTAACATGCATCCTCTGCTACTGTCTGCTTAGCTTAAAACACATATGAAATCTTGAGAGTACAATAATAGAACATTTTACATTTACATCAAGAATATGAAACAAGGGTAACTAAAACCAAGCCTAACCGTTTTTGGAAAATATCAGATGAGGCATTTTCTACACCCATGCTGAAGTTGAATGATGAGTGGAACTCAATGGGCATACTCAAACGACAATATATCATGTCTGAATTGCTGTTCTGTGTGCCAAATGTTTTGTGAATAACTTTTAACCGAGGTGGACTCTCAATGGTTCCATCAATTCTCCATACCTAAAAATAAAAGAAAAAAAATTAAAATAATACTATTTCAAGAAAATTGCTGAAAACTTTCATTAAGCATTTTTTCATTAATTGGAGGATGAGACAACTGAAACAGCCAAATTTTTCACAATGAAGCCATTTCAAACTTTCTTCTCTGACAGGGAAACTTGCCTGAAGAGCAGCAGAAGCAACAGATTCAGTACTTCCTGTCTACAGTAAATATCCGGAAGTTGTTCCAAATAGCATTATAAAAAAAAAAAGTAGAGAATCTATTTAATTCACTTTGAGGGCAAAAATGACTGAAAAAGTGTTTCACAAGAACGAGTTATTTTTCCACCACAATGAGAGGAAATATTAATTAGAATAATTCAAATAATTGTTATGAAGTTTGAGGCTGATACATATTTTTTTGTGCTGAAAAATTATGTTTTAATCTTAGTTATAGGAATGTTTCAAAAACTTTTAAAGGGAGGAATACAGTTGAAATTATCCCAATAAACTGAGAAAAATCCTGAGATAATTCAGTTGAAATTCAGTGAAGTGTATTTTGCTTGAGAAGGAAACGTTCCAATCAGGAATCGAAACATATACTTGTGAAATATATTAATATAGAATATTGTATACAAAATTTAGGATATATTATTATGCTCTAAATTACATTAGTTAGGGAGTTGTGGAATTCCTATCACTGTTGCATCATAAGAATGAATGAAACAGGTATCACACAGGGACAATACAGGTATACTTAAATGTCCCTCATCTTAGAGAGGTGGACTAAATCAGTTTCTGTTTTGCTCACACTTCTATTACTTTAAGTGACGCAGAATTCAGTTGAACAATTTTTAGATATTTGTCCTTGGTTCAGCAGTAGCAGTCATTTTTTCTCCTTCTTAGTATCTAGTGCAATGCTGTGGTTTTGACTTTCAGCTTGGGCACAGCACTGATAACACCATTGGTTTTAGTTGTTGCAGTAATGTTTATTCGGACCAAGGACCTTCTGAGTCTCATGTTCTGCCAGGGAGAAGGGGAAACAGAGAGGAAGCAGAGACAGGGCACCTAACCCAAACTAATCATACCACAGCACATCATGCCCAGTATATAAACTGGGGGCAGGTACCCAGAAGGGTTAGATCACTGCCGGGGTCGGGCTGGGTATTGGTTGATGGGTGGTGAGCAGCTCTATTCTCTTCCCTTGTTGTCTCCCTTATCACTATATTATTGGTGTCAGCAGTAGTGGTTTGTGTTATACCTTAAGTACCGGACTGTTCCTATCTCAACCTGTGGAAGTTGCATTCTTTCAGTTCTACTCCCCCTCCCACTGGGGGAGGGGAGCAAAGGCAGGGAAGTAAGAGCTGTATGGCTGATTTGCGTACTGGTTTTTAACATTGGAATATTTAAGAAAAATGTATAATAGAGGAGGTTTAAAAATGGAAAACAAATGTAAGATACAATATAAAATATGGTTCGAAGAAATCACAATCAGCATGTTTCAAGTAGCTAACTAACTGCAACATAAATAAGACACAATAACAACATAAATAAGACAGAATGGATAGATATATCCATATGGATACTAATACTAGCATAAATGAAATTGAAGATAGACAAGATCATCTGGAATTATCTATGAATGACTTAATAGATTCATATGACAAACTATCTGATGACAGTAAGTGTTAGTAAGGGTCTAATGTCTCAGCTTGCTAAACAAACAGTTGACAAACAGGTGTATCCCTAACATGTAATGTTACCTCAATGTGAGGATGATTTTTTGGCACATTGACAAATGTTGGTAAGCGTTTACTAAACCACATAGCAACATCTCGGTTCATGTTGACAGCAAAAGGTTCAAAACCTTCTTGAAGGCCACACATTGTGTAATACTTGAATGTACTGGCATCCATTCCAAGGTTCATACGACCAATCTGAGATAGACCCAGTGCACAAATTGGAACAAAGCCTGAAAAACAATACAACAACAAAAAAAAAAAAAAAAAAAAACCAGTAATTTATTTGGAGAACATAAGCATTCTATTTTGGATCCATCTAATGCAATCCTACAAGTAATGCACATGAAGTGATGATAGTAGCAAGGATTTAAAGCCACCTTAAATACTAATGTCTAAGTTTAATCTAATTGCTAGGAAAAGCCCTGAGGATTTAGGAAATGAAGGGACATCACACATACTATTCAATTTTTTTAAACATTAAACCAGTTCAACAACTGCTATTAGTAATCAGTTGTAGATTTGTGTGAAAGATGAAGTCAAGTCAACAAGTAGTTTTGTGGGCAATCAGATTTGAAAAAATAAGATTTGCTCAAGTCAGTTATTTGTTTATTAGAAGAATCAGTTATCTTAAGTTTTAGACTACTAAACATGCCTTTATATAGTGAGTTAGATGCTGGAAAAAAAATCGTTGGCTAGATTAAAATTATTAACAAATACTAAGTTTGCTCTCTGAGGACACTGAAATCTCAAAAGGAGGTTCAAGTATCTCAGCACATCTGTTTAAAACATAGTTTGTCACCAGTAACTATAAATTCATTGCCAGCCTATATCCCACCATCATTCATGATGGACAAATGCACACTTTTTTTAATGCTGGCATTTTTTATCACTGAACTTTTTCAGTCTCCATACTCCTGTAGCAGCCAATAGACAGGAATGAAAGGCTGTTTAATTATTTTCTATCTCTCTAGAAATAGAACTCAGAGCAACTTCAGCGAAAAGCCAACAGTTCTGCTACACTTGAATCCTTCAGAAAAACTCTCTTAAGGCAGTCTCTCAGTCTCTACCATCAGAAATACTGTATCAGTGGTCTGACCAAACTGCAGTCTTCTGCAGTTACTGATGGGCATGAAGGTACTATTGTTTGGAGGAAATACAATTCAAAAGAAAATGCCAACTGAAAAATAAAGCAGTTTGAAAATATTCGCTGCGTCCTTCAGTGCAGTCATGAAGACATTAATCTTCAAAAAAACAAAGGCCAAAACCAGAAAAAAAACCCAACTCACGCTCAATTTAAGTTGCAAAGTTTTGTTGTTTTGGTACAGAATTCTGCCACATAGTACTCAGTTTTGCCCTTCACAGACAAGAACATAATATGTGCATGTTCCAATAAAATAATCTGAGACTACATGTTCAGCTTTTGGGGATTTTTCAAGGTGCTTCTTACTACCACTTCTTAATGCTGAAGTTCCTGTGAGTAAGCCTAGCAAGGCTCAAAGATTCTGATTGCTCAAATCCCATTCATATCTACTTGTGGTTAAAGGAAAAAAAAAAAATTAATTTGCACCCCAAGCACTCTTAATACATTTTTTAAGTTAATGTGAGCTTTCAGACTGTAATATACATAAGTAAAATATTATTTCTCAGTTCACTACGCCATCATGAGAGATTAGTTTTTTCTGTGTTTTGATTTGCATTGTCTTCTCATAACCATATGACATATAACAAGAAAATTACCACTTTCTATTCCGAAGTCTGCAAATGCAAGCTCTGAACCTTTACTGGTTATAAGCAACTCTCCATTCAGAGTAAAGATAATTGATTTGTCATCCAAGTTTATCATACAACCAACCACGTCTCCCGACTGCCAGCTTCGCCCAAAGAATCCACTGCCTTGATGCCAACGCTGGCCCTAAAGGAATAAATAAATAAATAAAATAGTAAACAAACACTGTGCTAAACTTTAAAACTAAAATACAAAATGTCAAACAAATATTTCACCTTCCTGGATCTCAAAGTAATACAAAAAGTACTGATCATGGCTTTTGGGTAATTATCTTAGTTATTTCACATAGAAAGACTAAGGCACTCTAATATGCAAATAGCAGTTTAGAATGTGGATGATAACCATTATTCACTGGATTCCACCTCTTACACGCAATGTCATTATCATCCTTCCAGTCCTTTAGCAGTCAAGTTTGGGAAGAAAGAATATGCAGAAAGCAGAAAAGGCAGAAAAGACAGAAAACGGAATACAGAACTGTAGTTCTCTCATCTAGTCATCAAAGAAACTGATTTATTTTTGTAAAACACCATTTAAATAAAAAAAAAAAAAAAAAGAAAAAAGGAAGTGAACGATGTATCATGATTATGCTTACAAACAAAATTTTTACTTGGTTGGGTATATCTTAGGAAGATAGATATAAACCAATCCACTCTTTTAGCATAATTTCAGCAATCAAAACAAAAAAGCAGATACTATCTAGCGTGAAAAAGAGCTCAGACATATTTATTTGACTCATAAATATTTGAGTATTTGAGCTGGAGTATAAGACAAAACCTGTACTGTAGTTCTCTGCCTAGCCTTTTCATAGGTCAAAAAATGTAGAGATGTACTGACTTTGCTTCCTTCAAATACAAATGCTTGGTCATCAGCTCCCAACTCTATGTCTGGTCGACAGCCTGGCCTGGCCCAGCCAACACGCATATCTCCACCTGTCACAGCTTCAAATTCAAAGTACCACTTTCCAGACTTCACTGCATAAGACTGTTCCACTCTGAAAAATCGTATCTTGTCAATGCTGACTTTTTCCACCGTTTGGTCAGCTGCAAAAATAAACAGAGAAAAAAAATACCACCTTCTATTATTAGAGACAACTATAAATGCCACTGTTCAGGTTTTAATCTGTACCCAGCATTTTCTATCTCTGAAAATAGCCATTATCTACCATTGCATGTTTAAGAAATTTCATAGTAAATGGTACAAAAAGATTAGCAGTAATAAACAGAGGCTAGCATATCCTATATAGGATGGGTGGTTTTCTGATACTTAGAATACTCCAAAGTATCACTCAACAGAGGACCCCAAACACAGAATTGACTACAGAAAAATCACAGAAGTTTAAGATAACTGCATGCATTACAATTTAATGCAATAATGCAGTATTCCAGTACAACAAAACACTCTCCTACACAAGTTAATACATTTAGAATATTAAAAAAAAAATAATCCAAATAAGTTTTGTTTCAGTTCAGTTTTTTTGTCAAAAATTATGGTGGTATAGCAAATATGAAGAAAAAGTCTGAACAAATTTCTACTCTTGATATCAATAAAGAAAAATTCTTGAAGTTGGTGCACCACTTCTTTGATTACTTCGTAAAAACTGATTTTG
The DNA here is from genome assembly GCA_032466535.1 of Forpus xanthops. Classification (NCBI taxonomy): domain Eukaryota; kingdom Metazoa; phylum Chordata; class Aves; order Psittaciformes; family Psittacidae; genus Forpus; species Forpus xanthops. Next base: position 26,414 of record JASSUY010044199.1, read on the forward strand.
ACTTGTAATAGTCAAATTGAAACTGCATACCATTATAAAAAAATGTTTTAAACTTATCCCATTTTTTTTCTTTCTTTCCTTAGATCCAATGAAAAATACTATGTGCACTCACATTCCAGATTTTCTTCAATCTAAAAATCATGGAAATTAGAATTATCATATCATTAACTACAATCTATCTTTAAAAAAATATATCTAAGTAGCATACAAGTAATTTACAAAGTATAGCTGCACCTTTCATTAAAGCCCACTGCAAAAATATGGTATTATTTATTCATATCTTATGTTTTTCCTACCTATTTCAGTAGTTTATGATTCTTTCCCAGCATTGAGTTAAAAAAAAAGCCATGATTCTTATTGAAAGTACTTACCTATCTCTTGGTCAGGTGGTTCAATATTATAACCATAGCCTGCAAAAGTTCTAACAGCTTCACGGAGGCTATCTCTGTTTGATTTTTTAGTACGTTCATCTAATAATGCATATGGCACTAGTCGAGGATTACGTTTGTTCTTAAGATCCTAAAACAGGTTATAAAAAAGGATCAAGAAGAAAATTGTTTAAACATGACAAAGATTTTGGATGATAAGAGACTGTGTTCCTAAATAACATTAAGATTACAGGAAAAAAAAAAAACAATATTGATGAACAGCTCTATGAATGCAAGCCCAAATTGTTAATATTAAAAACCTAAAGGTAAGAATAAAAAAGAAGTATGGAAATACGATCTCATACTTCCTGCAGCTGCAGCCATGCAGGTCCAACAATGTATCAGACTAAAGCAATGTAACTAAAGTAGTCCTTACCTGCTGAATGCCATAGGTCCATCCTTGCTTTATTCTGTCTTTTGCCCAGACATTATGTGCATTTTCTGCCAGTTTGTCAACTAGAAATTCTTGAGAAGGTAACAATTTCACTTCAGAAAGATCAAGAGGGGCAGGTTTATATCCATTTGACATCATGTAACTGTAAATCAAAAAAGGAAAACAAAGAGTCAAGATACTCTACTGATGGCATTAAAGCTTTCTATGTGGCATCCATAAGGTTCACTTTCTCCACTTTTCAATCTCCTATTCTCCCATTCCTTTTCAAAAATCCTGCACTGTCTTTGGTCATTAACAAGGAAATAAATTGTGTTCTAGCAGAGACTCATTTTCCACCTGCTGGCACTCTATTTAATTAAATGTGACACTGATCTGCATGTGCATCCCTAAATAATTACTACAAAAAATCCAGATTTTTCTGAATTGAGTACTCTTTTTCTAATTTTATATTTGTCATTTTAAATCTTTCAAGTAATTGCTATTTTAAAGATCTGCATGATGACTTCTTATGAAATTATTTTACATGCATTACTGAGCATGGTATTTTTAATATACTAGTCGATAAAGATTGGCTTATCATTTTTCCAGCAGAAGAAAACAGTTTAAGTGTTGTTCTTTCCAGTTTTTCATTGAATAGTACGTTTGTTATTTTTTCATTAGCAGATATTATCCTCTCCAACACTTTCACATAGTATTAAAACTACATATTCAGACTCGCTCAAAACAGATAATTTCCATTTGTTAGGATGATTCATGTGGACAGTAGCTACTCTAACAAGAGTCAAATTAAGACTGACTTGTTCTGTCATTGAAGACGATAGTATCAAAAGAGTACAATGATTGACCTGTATGAACCTTGGGAAACGTTCTTTTTCTCGTTTCTGGGAGTTTTTTTTAATGCCACCAACTGAATCGAGATTAGCGCCTCCATATCACAGAACTATCTATTTCATTGCTGTCTCTAAAACCCTTTGTTTCTTGTGGATGAAGCTGTTTCAGGAAAAAGCCATATTATGGGTTGATAAACTGACGTGAAATGGCAGATATCCAAATCCCTGTTTCTGTCTTCAAGTTTTGTTGCAGGACAGAGCTTCAACCTGTCCCAAGAAAATCACAGAATCCTCACAGAAAACACAAAAATACAAATGCAATCCTTGATTAACTTTTGCCACTTTGGGGATGATTATTACTGAAAACTTAAGGATGTTTAAAGGAAAAATATCATACACCTAATTTTGCTTATAGCTAAATAGCCATAGTTTAGCTACCAAACTAAAGCAAAAATCTGACTGTATTTTATGCAGTAATCTACTTATGTACATTTCCTAGAAATGTGCAACATTATATGAACAGCTTTTTTGTTTTGTTTTGTTTTTTCTCATCTTTAAAAAAGCATTTGTCATGGGTTCAGCAGTAGCAGTCACTTTGCTCCTTCTTGGTAGCTGGTGTAGTGTTGTGGTTTTGATTTTGGGCCTGGAAACAGCACTGATAACACCAGTGTTTTCAGTTACTGCTTGGTAATGTTTTGGTCTGACCAAGGCCTTTCTGAGCCTCATGCTCTGACAGGGAGGAGGGGAAACCGTGAGGGAGGAAGCCGGGAGGAAGCAGAGACAGGACACCTGACCCAAACTGACCAAAAAGGTATTCCATACCACAGCACTTCATGCCCAGGATGTAAAAACGGAGGGCAGAGACCCGGAAGGGTGGGGGGTGTACTGCATGGTTGGGCTTGGTACTGGGTGGTTAGCAGTTGTATTCTCTTTCTTTGTAATTCTCTTGTCACTATTATTATTGGTGGTAGCAGCAGTGATTTATGTTATACCTTAGTTACTAAACTGTTCTTACCTCAACCTGTGTGAGCTGCATTCTTTCGATTCCCTTCCCCATTCCCCCAGGACTGGGGAAGAAAGAGGGGGGAGTGAGTGAGCAAACTGGTGAGGGCCTTAAACCACGACAGTACCAAAAATGTGTCTGGAAATGTGTGTATGCTGAACTAGCATTTTCTTGGAGAGGTGGGAAGAAGAGGTGCAAAGAAGGAGCAATGGGAAAATGGTATATCCTTTTTCAAGTAGATCAATTCACCATCCTATACATGTACTGGTCTTTGCTAAGTGATAAAAAAGCAGCAAAATGTTGTTTTTAACTCTGCAGTATCTGTTCTAAGATCATGTAACGCAAATATATTTACATATGGTTTAAGCGTATGACTACTTGTGTCTCTATGAATCACACCATGTGATGCAATGCAGAGTATTCACAGTCAACCATCACCACAGGCAAGGTAATGGACCAACTATGTGCTCTGTAAATCTGTATGAAATATGTGGTTCATATTAAGTATTTTTAAACGACCTTATCATGCTCTTGTTTAATTAGTATACTTCAGGTGCAAAAAATATATAATAGCTATAATAAAGTACATACTTTTTAGGAAGTTTGACTTTTTTAAGATCTTCCTCAGCTGCTGGATGAGCATGAACAATGTGACATCCAAGGGCCAACAGGGTTCTGCCAACATAAAAATATGGCAGTATTGAAACGCAACATTAGAGTGCTCACCCATTTTGTACTTTTGGTTTACAGAACTAAAGATATTTAAAACCAGGGAAGTAATTTAAAATAACAGAATTACAAAGCCCAAATATTTTGACTTATTAGAAATACAAAATAAAACCTTCAAAGTCTAATAAGGTACACATCTGCGGTTTCAGAGTTACCCCACTCTACTAAAACCAACAGGATTTGGTGTTTCTTCGTTTCTGTCTCTGTAGAGACAAGACTGTTTAAGCTGTTCCGAATGTACTCCTGGAACTTTTAGCAAAGTTAGCAAAACACAATTTGAAAGAGATATTCTAATGTTCTTGTATCTTATAACAGTATGAAGTGCTTGAATAAGTATAATAAGTAAAAAAAAAACCCAAACCAACAATAATTTTATTTTCTTTTAAATTTCAAGCTCACTTTAGGGTTTCGGTTGACATTTGTAGATTATAATTCTTCTCTGTCTCAGGTAATTTTGAGAACTCCACAAGACAAGGATGATGTCTTTTATTATCATCCCGTATCTGCAACAAAGCAACAGAAAAGAGTACTTTTATTATATCAGATTGAAGCCAGAATCAGAGCAAAAATTAAGTTATATTTTGTAATTATGAGGACCTTGTAAATAATATCATTTATTTTGCTCACTGACAACCATCATTATCTAAATGAACTTTCTCATGATTCATTTATAATGCACTTCATAATGCTCCTTCATAACCAGTAACATCAGAAAAAAAATAGTTATTTCATGTGTTCTGCATAATTTTATATACCAACTACAATATAATTGTTGAATTTAATATAGAATTCTGAATTTAGTATTCTTGGCCTAACCTTTTAACTTTTTTTCATTTGGTGATATCCATAGGAAGGGAATATCATGCCATATGCATTTAAATAATATTGACTACATGGTCTTATTCTCTTCAAGCTGCTAGGTGATACCATATTATAAGGGATCGTCATAATGATAAGCTTTAACTGTAACTTTTTTAAGTAAAAAATCTGAGCTTTGAGGAATTTGAATGTTCAGTAAAGTTACCAAAACCCTGCCTCTATTATCAACAGAAGCAAATTTCCACAAAGGACATTTTGCTTGTTATCACTCTGATCCCCAACACTAGAGTAACCAAAAAGGTAGTTGAGGGTTTATTCACTGTTCATATGACTTTTAGTAGAATCCGCCTTGGTATAGCTACTACGGATCTCAATTAAGATATTTTTTCAAATGGTTAATTAAAAATAGTGCTAATATATGTACTTTAATTATATTTCATATTTGCCTTCTAATCACTAGTTAATATCACTGTCTCCTGCTAGTTTACGTGTTCACCTTTTGTTAGTAGCATATAGAGCCACCATTAAATACTCCATTCAAATTTCAAGTCCAGGATTTCTAGTAGGAGACAACCCAATACAGGTGACTACACCAAAACAAAACATCCAAAACATACCTTGCCATATGTCCACCCCAATTCTATTTTATTCATTCCCCATAGTTCATGAATATTTTCAGCTAGTTTGTCCCTGATCTTTTCAAGATGAAAAGGAAGAGCAACCTAAGAAAAAAGCAGAACATTTCCACAAATAAGAAGAGGTTCCATTTACCAACCTTGTAGATCCAAGTTCAACTACTTCCGTTAAATCATAGAATCATAAAATAGTTAGGGTTTGAAGGGACCTTAAGATCATCTAGTTCCAACTCCTTTGCCATAGGCAGGGACACCTCACATTAAAACATGGCACCCAAGGCTACATCCAACCAGGCCTTGAACACCACCAGCAAAGGAGCGTTCACAACTTCCCTGGGCAACCTATTCTGGTGCCTCAACACCCTCACAGTAAGGAATTTGTTCCTCATATCCAATCTAAACTTCCCCTGTTTGAGTTTGAACCCCATTATCCCTTGTCCTCTCACTACAGTCCCTTATGAAGAGCCCCTCCCCAGCATCCCTATAGGCCCCCTTCAGATACTGAAAGGCTGCTATGAGGTCTCCACACAGCCTTCTCTTCTCCAGGCTGAACAGCCCAAACTCGCTCATCCTATCTTCATATGGGAGGTGCTCCAATCCCCAGAACATCCTTGTGGCCCTCCTCTGGACTTGTTCCAACAGTTCCATGTCCTTTTTACGCTGAGAACACCAGAACTGCACCCAATACTCCAAGTGAGGTCTCACAAGAGCAGAGTAGGGGGCAGAATCACCTCCCTCATTATGCTGGTCAGACTCCTTTTGAAGCAGCCCAGGATACAGTTGGCTTTCTGGGCTGCAAGTGTACACTGCTGGCTCATGTTCATTTTTTCATCTACCAACACTCCCAAGTCCTTCTCCTCAGGGCTGCTCTGAATCTCTTCTCTGCCCAACCTGTAGCTGTGCCTGGGATTGCTCTGACCCAGGTGTAGGACCTTGCACTTGTCATGGTTAAACTTCATCAGGTTGGCATCAGCCCACCTCACAAGCGTGTCAAGATCCCTCTAGATGGCATTCCTTCCTTCCAGCTTATCAACCGAACCACACAGCTTGGTGTCATCGGCAAACTTGCTGAGGGCACACTCAATCCCACTGTCCATGTCACTGACAGATATTGAACAAGACCAGTCCCAAGATCGGTCCCAACACCGATCCCTGAGGGACACCACTCATTACTGGTCTCCAGCTTGACACTGAGCCACTGAGCACCACTCTTTGCGTGCGTCCATCCAGCCAGTTCTTTATCCACCGAGTGGTCCACCTATCAAATTAATGTCTCTCCAACTTAAGAGACAAGGATGTCATGTGAGACAGTGTCAAACGCTTTGCAAATACACCACAACACAAAAAGAATTGCTTAGAAAGGGGGCAAGCAAGCTTAAATTTCATATTTTTAATTTAAATTTTGTTAAGATGTATTTAACAATCCTGTTACTGCATATTTAACATACCTGACTGGTGTCTATTGGGCAAGGGATAAACGAAGCTTGGGAGAGGAACTGTGTTGTACCCAGCAAATCCCTCACTCCATCAGAATCTCTTTTATATTCTTTCACTGGTTCCAGTTTCATCTTCTCTTTTGGAAGCAATGCTTCATAACAGGGAGCATAGCCAGCAGGAGGCAGAAATTTAAACTCTCCATGACGCCCACCAAATAAGAAACGAACTCTGTGAAATTTCAAACCAAGAATTTATACTCTTAAATAGTCAACATATACTGCCATTATAAATAAATAGTTTAGAAATGTAAACATTTATTTCAACAGCATTTACGAAAATACTAGTATATTTCAAGTGTATATAAACACCAAGCATTCAGGCTAGCACATCAATAACACCATCACCTACCCACATCCATTGTTTCTCTGATATTAACAGATAAGAAGATGACATTATAACCTGCTACTGCCATCATCTACTATTAACTGCAAGGGAAAATCTTCTCACAAAATACACAAACATCAACTAAGAATGAAGAAAAATAATTACATAAGTTCACGCATGTTTCTTACAGAAAAAGTTAATGAACAGTCTCAGAAGCCCTTGTACTAATGCAGCTGCATAGTAAGGACACTCTCAGAGAATAAATAAAATCGATTTATTAAGCCCTTCCCCAGCCTCTTTTATTCTATTTGGTCTCTGTTAGTATTCTCACCTGGTAGGTACCCTTAAGCATGAGATGCTCAAAGTACTTAGGTATTGTTAACAGAAGGAAAAGCTCAAAGACAACCAATTATTTACTTCACCTCAGAGGAAAAAAAAAAAAATGTTTTTCCCAATACCTAAATATATGAACTAGCTATAACTTGAGTTCTCTTTCCCTTATGAAAGCTATATACTGGCTATTCTAGCCATACCAAACCTTCATTTCTCAAAAATTACCATTTATAAGAGAAACGCTCCTTTAAATAAAAGTCAGCCCTTTGCATTTTTTTGCTCCTTCACAACAACCTCTTACTCAGCTCCTGATTATTTGTTCTAAGTTTGGCAGTTTCTGGCAGCTATGGACATCTAGATTATTAATATCTTTTCATACAGAAAAATTTTCATACTTCTCCATACTTATATGCAGAAATTAGGCTCAGCCCACAAAAGACAAAAATCTCAACTGTTTTTATTGAGGAATTTTCTTCCATTATTCTTATGCCTTTCCTTCCTAAAATTGTTATCTGTCAATATTAGAAATAAGAAGATGCTCTAAGATGAACTGAACAGAAATTGGTCGTAACAGCGGTGTGTCTTGTGTTGACTTCCTAATCTTAACACAAGTATTTTGGTCATTTAAGGAGATTCATATTTGCAGAAGGTTTTCTGAATGAATTAAAGAGAACAATCAAAGCTTGAAAACGGTAACTTCTTATCTCAGTCTTTTAGTTGCAAACCAGGTACAAATGGGTAATATTAGTAACAAGATTCCAAAACTGCTTCTCATCAGTCCATTGTGTTCCTGCTGTGAATAAAATATCAGTTTTCATGATGACTCAAGTATTTTACTTCTTGCTGAGAAAGCCAGTGAGAATTTTAATTAGTGTAAAAAGTGGTGCTGTGTTTCTAATGTGGTTTGCTTTCACTGCTAATTGGAATTAGACAAAATCAATTTCCCATAGGTCACCAATTTTCAGACACTGTGACTTGGTCAAATTGGTAGCAGCCTGACATTTCACCCTTAAATGAAGACATCACTAAAGAAATCAGTAGATTCCTGTCTCCCTGATATTTTGTGTGAAAAGACAGCAAAAAAACAAGTAAAATTAAGTTTTACTTACTTTACACCTGCTGATAAGCTTACAACAGGGAAGAAAAAACCTTCTATACTGAAGTTCTCAAACATTCCTTGTACAGGCTGTCCATTAATGCGGAATGAAATGCTGGGTACGCCTAAATCCAAGCAGCAGCTAACCACATCATCAGATGATAGTAAATGCTGATTGACAGATGCTACAGCTCTGGGTACTCGACCTAGAATAAAATTATTTAGTGATCAGAACCTTTAGGCAGGCTATCATGGGTTTAAATTATTTCCACAAACACATCAAGTTTTATATTTGTAGCCACATAGACACAATCTTACCTTCATCTGTTTTATGAATGATTCTGCTTTAGAGTCAGTGAGTTATTCTTCAAACTGATATACAGCAGAAAAGTGCATAAACTGAGACCTCTGACACTGTTCACAAGACAGAACATGCTCAGCTGAAATCACACAAGTTCACACTGTAGCCTGATGCAAGAGTACTGAAGGACAGTAAATGATGACCTCACTTAGAGTATTGGGTGCAGTTCTGCTGTCCTCAGCATAAAAAGGACATGGAACTGTTGGAACAAGTCCAGAGGAGGGCCACAAGGATGTTCTGGGGATTGGAGCACCTCCCACATGAAGACAGGCTGAGAGAGTTGGGACTGTTCATCCTGGAGAAGAGAAGGCTGTGTGGAGACCTCATAGCAGCCTTCCAGTATCTGAAGGGGGCCTATAGGGA
>JASSUY010044202.1:0-32983 GCA_032466535.1 Forpus xanthops
TTGGGTCAGGTGCCCTGTCTCTCCTTCCGCCCGGCTTCTTCCCGGCTTCCCTCCTCCCTGGCAGAGCATGAAACTCCGAAAGTCCTTGGCCAGCCTAAACACTCCAAGGCATACTATAAACACTGGTGTTATCAGCACTGTTCCCAAGCCGAAAACCAAAACACAGTGCTGCACCAACTACTACTTAAAGGAGAAAAACAACTGCTGCTGCTGAACCCATGACAATAGCAAGTCTGACCAATTGCCTTTGTAAAGATATAGACTCGGTTTCTGTCAAGGTCAGGTGCTGTATTGATATAAAGACTACTACTGGGTGATGTGTAAAGTGTTATAATTCTATCTTTCTTCGGTACAATCAGAACAATGTTTACTGTGCACAGCACAGACCTGCATTATAAGTGTAAGCCATGGTAGCTGGTCAGCAGTAAGGAAATCAGCAACTTGGACTGACTTAATCAAGACATGATCACTTGCAAGGTGATCAAGGGGGGTTCGGGAGACAATTAACGAATCCTGAGCATTCTCACATCTCCTGAGTTTTGTGGGGTTTGAGATCCAGAGACTCCTCTGGGATTTAGTGTGAGGAAAGAATGATTCCCAAGAAGATCAACCTAGATGGAATTCTTTAGGGCAGCACTCAGTGGAATATTCTACTCACAAAGCCACAGCAAGTACTGCTTAGACAAAACACCTATTTTCATGTGCAGATGCATCTGTTAGGTGAGACCATCTTTGGGTCCATACAAGTCTGATATATTTTATATGAAAAAGACTCATTTGCACAGGTTGAGAAGAAGAAAGTCTCTTTCAAATGATCAATACTTTTTGATTTGTAATAACGTTAACTAGGTTATCATTAGTCTTCAGATACTGCACACATGGGTGTATCAAAAGATTAATCACATCTGATTATATACAATTTCAGGATCAGTTCCAATAAACCCAATTATAGTGTTTCACTACTAATAAGATGTCCTTGAACTCAACATACCCATCTTAGGATGTGGACTTGGATGATGATGAGCACCTCTGGTAAGATAGGGAACAGCCTCCGTTAAGTCCTGAAGTCTGAAAAAATCAGGCCTCCCATGAGTTAATAATGGGGGATTAATGACCTCTATGGAAAATAACAGATGTGGCTCAACAATAAGTTTGCAATCAGGAATATGACCAATCAATACAAATCTGTGTTTTGCAGGCGATTATGCACCAAACACGTCAGGAAGATTAAAAAAAAGCAAAACTCTTCATACTTAAAAACATATTTGGAATGTTGGAGTATGCAGAACATCCAACTATGAAAACAGAGTGCTAGAACTGCTGAGAGAACTTGTTATACAAGGTTATACAAGGTTGTTGTTTTACAACAAAATGAAGCTCAGGTAACAGAACTGTCTTAAATAGTTACTTTGTTGGCAAAGCATAATTTAAAGTCCATTTTAAATCTATATACCAGAATGATTAATCTAAGCTGGAAAGGATGTGAAAAAGTAAACACTATGATAAGTAGATATGATATCAGGACCTGGCTGTGCTTAAAATTTCTCTTGATTATTGCTGCTAATTCTTGAGACAGACAGGAACTGCAAATAAATAAATATGTTCTGTTAATATTTGCTGAAATTTTTGAACCCATTCCCTCTGGCTCTACTTGTATCTCTTTTGCTTTCTGAGAACATGTGTGTGATTGAGTGTCATGGGTTCAGGGAACAAATGTTTGGAGAAGAAGTTCAAAGTTTCTAAAGCTGCATGCATCAGTATTTGTGTCAGAGATCTGTGCACTTTAACCCCAACTCAGAAACCTCATTCCTGTTCAGGACAGCACTAGCAGATCAGGTAGAAGAGCCCTGTCTGTGCCAAAGCCAAAGGGTATTTGGATGGAGACAGGACATCTCCCAGAGGCCTGAAGCTTTTGGGCATACTTGGGGGTTTAATTTTCCCCTAAAGTCTAGACAAGCCCATGGAATCAGTCCTTTTGGATTTTAACGGACTTTGGATGAAGCCCCCAGGCAGCAAACAGAAAAGGTTTTGTGTGCCTTGTTTTCAGTACTGCAAACTCAAGGGCTCAAAATTTGTAAGTCAGACCCTGCAGAATTGTGACAAATTATGCTTAAAATTATATTTTTGGATCTTTTCATTGTCATTTTCCATCTCGAACCTATGTGGTTCCTGTTTTCCAGTTGTCTTGCTATGAGGGCTAGATTTGCTTTACATTACACAGGCAAACTGAATGTCTCAAGTGGTCTCCTGGCTCCTGAAGCATGAGGCTTACCAAGCTCACTGCCACAGCATTTTAAATAAAATGGTGGTGATTTAGCAAAACAACCACTAACTTTATTTCAAATATCAAATGCTGCAGATTGTGATCATTTGGCAAAAATCTTTTTTTTTTAGTGCGAGCTTTCCAAAACACTTTAGTAAATCATGTTCAACTAGCACATCAAAACATTGCAGGAATGCTCCAGATGAATATTTTGCCAAGAAACAAAGAGTTTAGTATGAATTTATGTTCATACTTAAGGATATTTTCTGCTCTGCAGCAGGGAAGTGTGATGTGAAAGTTCCTAAATAAGTGTCCATAGTGCTCCAACATGCCGACTAGTAAATTCTCTACATTTTATGCCACCTTAGCTTTGCTATTTACTTGGACCAGCTGAAACACAACCGTTTCACATCTGAGCTCAGTTCTAACATGTGCTAACCTGTATCACTCTCTTTTTGTGGCACGTTTGACTTTAGAGTAGGACACTAGTAGCTATAATAAAGAGCAAAATTTGGCTTTGTATAGGAAGACTGTATGGCCATCAGAGCAATATCACCTCCCTTTATACAATTTTATCTGACATGCAACCATCATTTGGAATTTTGTGTCTATTTTTACCCTCGGAACTCCTGATTTGAAGGATGTGATAATGTTTTTTCTAGAAGCCTGATTAAGGAAGCACAAGAACGCCCACTTCACCCACAGCCTGCATCATTTCCTTCCCATGCCTTGAGCTTCAAGGGTGTCCACATCATCCACAGCCACCCAAGTTTGAGCTGTTCATAGGTTTCCTCTGCTTCTCTTTTAGAGAATGACCATGGAATGGTCTGCGTATTAGAAGTGGATTAGATAAAGCACAACCATGTGAGAAACAGAAGCATCTTTGGATCTGTGTTAAGTGCAGACCCAGAGGAGATAGCTGGAAATTTGGAATAGCCTTGAGCATATCCTTGCTGATTCAGGAGGGCCAATTAAAAAATCCTTCCAATCAAACAGATGCATGTTACATTGCATTCAGAAGGTCATCATGCTCCTGATTTAGCTATCTGTTTATTATAAACTAGACTCAGGCTTTAGGTATGTTCCAAGAGGCCAAAACTGTAATTCTGGCCTGTGAGAATAAACTGTATTGGTACAAGTAAGTCCGTTTCTGTTACTGAAAAACAATGGATCAGCCGTTAGGCCATTCACCTATTCGTTAAAAACATTAATTAAATGTTTTCCTCAGGAGCAGGGAGGAAAAAAAAGGCAAACAAACAAAAAACATTGCAGTTTCAGTGAGTTTCAGAGCTATTATGGCCTTTGATTTATGAGTTTTAGCAGGTTCTGGAACAATGTCAGAAGGAAAACTGGCAGAAGCCTGCTGTTTCAGCATAAGAATACCATAATGTTATGAAGTTTTATTTCAGAGGATCTAGTTGTGTATTTTGTCACAAACTGTAAAATATAAAATATAGTGTGCTTACATCTTAGAACTAAAAACATTTTCACAAAAAAAAAAACCTAAGCAGATTGGAAATAATACAGAAATCTGTTCATTTCACTAGAAGAATCTGAACAGAAACTAGGCACAATTTCAAAGTCAAATCACAATATAAACCTTATTTGGGTTTGCAGTGCTGCAAAGTTGCAACCAGTTGTCATTTATTCCCTGATCATTATATCAGAGCAGATTGGTATTACTTAAGTGGCAAGATGAAATCAACGTTCCTCTCCTGTGGTTTACTTTCTGCTTATTGTTCTTATCTTCTGTACAAGTGGATAAGTGGGGAAAAAACAGAGCCAGAACATAAGCAATTACAAGGTCCAAATGCTCCTGCTTGCCAGCATTAAGCTAAATCTATTCTACATGGAAAGATACACTGAATGAGAAAAACTATATTTTTCTTCATATGAATCATGCTATCTAGTTCCAATAAAATTCCCATGGAAACTTTGGAGCAATCCAGCACATCTTCCACTATTTGTTAAAGGGAAGTGTTGAGGGTTCAGGTGTGCCTTGGGTTCCTATCATGCTCTTTAGCAGTATAGCTCCAATAAACACAGGTCCTATGGTTCACTCCCCCAGGCACAAAAATATCCAAAGTGATGCATTTCTTGGTGTAATAGTAGCTGGCTCCCTCCTGAAAGAATAACAGGGACACTAGATGCAGGAGCTAAAGAGCTGATAATAAAACTACTGGCTGCAAAAATCCTTCTAGGTTCAAACATTACTTCCCAGATTATCAGAATCTACCTATATCCTAAAGATCCCACTTTTTGTTTTGTTTTTAATTAGCATATATATTGACTTTGATGGGCTCAGGGCTGCCCCACATGCACCTTTCATATCAGCAGAAGCAAAACAGCCTATGGGTTTGATTTACCTCTTGTGCTGTAAGCTGTCATGGACAACTGCACTGGAGTAAAGGCGCTTTGCACTGGTCCTGTACTGTGATTCTTCTTCCCACTGAGCTATTATAGTCAAAGCAAGGCTGAGTTGTTACTATATAAGTTTTTGCTGCTACAACTGCTGACTTTTGCTAATAAGACTGCCCTAGTTACTGACTCATCAGTGACATAACCATGCTGGTAGAGGACAGCAAGATGGATGCAGTTTCTTCTAGTCACCCAGGTCTTTGTCTGACTATGACTTGCATTTTTGTCCCGGTAAGTTTTAGCAATAAACCCATAACATTTCACTAGCAGCCCTTGCCCAAGCAGGGCTGGGTCCCCTGCCATGAAGCTGGTGCCTTGGTCAAGCATTTGGATTAATTTTGACAAGTGGAAAAAAAGAAAAAGAAGAATTCCAGCGATTTTCTGACTGATTCTGTTTCTGTAATGGGGTGGTAGTAAAAATGCTGTTAAACTCGGAGCTACATGGAGAGTAATACCAGTCACCAAGAAACTAACTTAGGAAGAAGGATGAATGTTAATAGGAAAACAAGGATATTAGTAAAGCCAAACAAAGCAAAAGCATAGTTCCAGTTGTTCAAAAAGAAATCACTGTAAAACAAATTCCAGAACAAACACTTTCCCCTTAAAATATCCAATCCAACACATCAGCATTCTAGTAATTCCTGCCACTGAATGTTTGACTCTTACACAGCAGAGTTTAGGAGGAAATATTTGAGCTACATAAATAAAAGGCATCCAAGAATCTTTGTTTTCCTCTGAAATGCAAGGCCAATAACTTATCTCTTATTAACAAGTTCATCTTTTGTTTCCCCAAGGTGCTTTTTTCCTTTCTTTCTTCTTGTTTTTTTTTCATGTGTGCTCTTGGCAAAATTGTTTGGAACAAAAAGAAAGCAGCTTCCCCTCCTGTTGTTTTGCTGCCTTTGCAAGCATTTATTTTCATGGAGACAAAGCTGGGTTTCCTCTGTGGCAGTGTTTTGTCGCGTGAAATGTCCCAACATTGCTATGAATGGAGGCTTCTAAAGACAGGCTGTTCTGTTTTGAACTTGTTATGACAAAAATAGCTAAAAAAAAGGAGGGAGAAAAAGCCAGCTTGTCAAATTAGGAATTACATGAGGTCAGCAAATTTGGGAACAACCGCAACTGGAGGACGGAGAAAGAGAGAGACCTAATTACGACTTGGGGGGAGGGAGAAAGGGTGGACCTTTCTGAAGCCGCTTTTGATCTCTGAGCACGATGGGGCACTCAAGACGAGTCTCCCACTAATTTTGGTGGCAAACGATCGGGTCTTAATATGCCTAAAAATAGCATTAATGCTGGCCAACATTCCAGCCTGCCCTCTGCACACCATATGATTACTTCTGCCAGATGCATAAACTATTTGAATTGTGAGGTTTAGCAGTGCCCTAAAATCCTGTGTTGCTTTCTGACTTTCTCTGTTTTTATACAGGACTTGTCGCTGTGACATCAAAAGCTAACTTCTGCAAAAGTCCAGCTTTGAGAAACCTCTGGAAAGGGAATTTGGACCCTTTTGAGAAGTTTGGCATCACAGCACAATAATTTTACCACTTGGACCTTTGTCCAGCCTTAGACGTCATCAGGCACAGGGGTTTCTTTCAGCTTGGTACAGGAATAAAGACAAGCTGTAAAATTCACATCCAGACCCAAGTAAGTCCAGAGGTGATTTTGATTTGTGCTGAAGTCTAATATTATTTGTACATGTAATTATAGAAAGCAGTATATAGTCTAGTGTAGTCTAGGAGACTGCAGATATAGCAGAAAGCCAAAACTCCTGTATTCTGATCTTGACTCAGTGACTCAGTTTGCTTACCTTGTACAGCATAGATAATAATCATGCTGACAGGCAGTGGCACAAGCAGGCACCCAGCTCAGCCCTGGCAGAGGCCAGAGGAAGTGCTCCTTCCTCCCATCAATTCTGCATTGCTCGATGAATTCCTGGATTATTGTTTTTACAAGCCCTATCTATGAGAGTCTCATGGTAAGGTGTAAAATTGTGCTTTCCTAATTAAAACAAAACAAAAGTGATTTGCGTTTGTTATTTCAGAGGAAAGTTAAACTCAAGATGTCCAATATTGCCAAACGGCTTAAAAACAAATGAATAGTGGTGGTATTTTCTAAGAACCTTATGATTCCTAGGCCAGCTGGGATGTGAGTGTAAAGGGTGTCCTGACTTCTGAACACTTGGGAATGGCATTCCCAATTGTTTAGACTAATATAGATATATCACATGAAAGCATACGGCAGGAGTTTTAGTCGTCTGCTTAAGCTCCCAGAGGCTGCATCACAGAAGTGTGCTGTTCTTGCTTCTTTCCTTTAGTCATATGCAAATGCAGAATCCAAATCACCATCTAGAAATTAACCAACTATTTATTCAAACCGAATTCAACTAACTAATTGTTTCCAAGCTTTTCCCTTCACTATTCATTACTTAGTATGTACAATCAGTCCCTGGGGATCTAGGTCATATGACATGTCTTCTTTTTGGCCTGAATAATTAGAGTGTGATAGTATAATAAATAGTAAATACTAAATTTACTTGGCAGCAGTCATTATAGACACAACCACCCTCTCTCCCCATCCCCTAATATTTCTGCTAATAAAAACTCATTCATGCCAGAGCTCACAAACAGCAAATGAAATGGGGCACAACACAGAATGTAAAAAGCAAATGTCCTTTGCCAGTGTTTGCAAATCCTACATTGTAGACTGCATTAGTTCTGTTAGCCATGTGTAATAACTGGGGATGTGAGGTGACAGATATCTCACCAGTGTTTATAGTAGGACATAAGTCAACTATAATAAATGTGGCATCTTTGAAGTGTTACGTCTGGAAGTGGCTAGCATAGTTTCACATGCATTTTAAGTCTTGTAGCTAAAATAACAACCAACCTGACATTGTCTCTGCCTAGGGAGTTAAAAGTCCAACGTTCTGATTTGTTAATTTTTAACCTGGCTATGTAAAAATGTCCTGATTTTTTTTTTTTTAAATGAGGACGTAAAATTAGCAAACCCTTCCCCTCCTTCATTTCTATGCTTGGATGTAAAACACACAGTTAAGCACCACTTGAACAATACAGTAATAACTAAACCAGATAACCTATCTGGGTTTAATCCAGCCTGAACAAAGACAGCAGTTCAAGTTGAAACCGAAAGCCAATATTTAATATATGAACTGGTAAAGAGAGCATTTGATGTAACTTTAACAGAATCACAAAAGTTTAACAGTTGTGTGGGGTTTGTTTGTGAATGCTAACCTTCTATTTATTGCAAACAGAAAAGAAACACTTTCAAATAGCAGCTGAAGAAGCTTACAACTTAAATTACACGAACGTGTCTAATCTGGGAAGAAGGAAGTTCTGCCTCAGATACATATGTTTTATGCAACAGAGTTGTTTACTTTATTTGTAAACCCTTCAAAATACTGTCCAAAGTTCATTCTTTGTTCAAGATAAGAATGCAACTGCACTGCCCGAAATGCAATATAAGTAATACAGTTAGGATTCACTAGAGAAAGACAACTTGGAATTAAGAAAAAGCAATTTAAACAATCTGAATGCCCCTCCTCCCTCCCCTCCTTTTTAATGACTCTCGTCCCCTTAAGAAATCTTTGAAGTAAGCCAAAAAGCACGAACGAGTCTATTTAAAGGTCATGTGTATCTCTGCTCTGTTTCCCCTTGGTGCAATATGCCTTTCATAATCCCAGGAGCACACACTGTTGTTCTACAATTTCACCCAAGTTTCATTTTTAGGGAAGACACAGCAATGTCCAAACTTTATATACAACCTTTGAGATGTGTTTAATAATGATAATTATACTTCTGCTCAGATTTTCAAAAGCAAAGCCTATCAGTGGAAGTTCAATGGAGATTTATTTGCAAGCATAAAGCATACTTATGAAGAAATAAAATTAGGGAAATAGGAAGGCATATTGAATGTAGGCACGCCTTCTGCAAAGATAAATGATTTAGTAATGAATAGATTCTTCAGGCCATAAAAAATCCATTTATTTTCTTTTGAATTTCAACCAGAGGTCTTGCACTTTCCCACTCAGTTATAATCAGTTAAAATTAGAATACAGAAAACGAAACCAGTACACAGGCAGACCAGACAACAACCATAATGTATAATAATAGAAGTTAAATTAAGAGGCATTTTGAAAGAGGCAGCATTTCCATAGGAAGATACTCAGTTATCACCATTTGCCATGGAATGAAGATGTGATCTAAACCACACACTGCTTTTACAAATTATCTGCCTCATAACAACATGCTGCCAGATTTTAGTCAACTCATTAAAACGAAGGATCCACTTGACCTCTGCTGTAATTGTGGAAATGAACCAGAAATATGATTAGTCCCTTAACTTCAAGGGTTGTTCCACATTAAGCTTGCCTTATCAAGGATCTGATCTTGCAGCAGAGTGGTGGCTTCTGCTTCACTCCTGCTTTATCTGGTTCGTCCCTCATTTTCAGAAGGGACGGACACATCAGAGGAGTCCAGCTTGTACCTGCACTACAGGGACTTCTGGCCATAGGACCAGCGACTTGCTGATGGCCAGGTGGCTGCTCAAAGGCAGAGTCCTTGGGCAGGTCCCTGGGGACATTTCTGTGGCCCCAAAGCTGAACTCAGCCTGGACAAGCAAAATGGCCTTGTAAGGACTGAAACGGTATTGACTCAGTGGATGGACTGAAAATACACTAAGCAGTGGCCAGCTACTCTGTAACACCCTTTCCACTTCCCACTTTCATTTCTGTGATTCCCAGGCTCTGGCCAATGGAAAGATCTCTGCTTTTTCTCCTAAATACACCCTGGGAACAGGTCCTGTGTTGCCACCTTTGGGTCTACAGGGCCTTTTACTATTGAAAAGGTTCCACTGAGGTCAACAGCCGGAGATATTTACATGATTAAGGTCCTCCTGAACCAAGGGAGAGAGAATGGAGAAACAAAACAACTGTCTGTTTTGGTTCTGTGTTACCTGTAGCCTTCATATTTTGACATTAACGAGGGTAAATGTGTCAGGAGTTGGGTAAATGTGTTGAAATTATCTGGATGATTACACAATGGTGAGATGGGAGCCATTCCCAGCACTGCTGCTGTTTCTCCTTGATACAAAGAGATAAAATGCCAGACCTTACCACCTCTCATCTGCTTTGACTGCAGAATTTACCAAGCTATTTTCAGTAGAAAAGACATTTTGCCTTAAAACATCTTCCTGAACACCAGGGTGGCTCAGGAAATGAGATATTCCTGTGGTCAGGAACACATCTAGGAGCAATGGCTGGATCTGCCAGTCCGGGCCGAGTCTTCCTCACTCACCTTTAGGCTCAGAGTGTGCAGTGAAATCAAGTGAAGGGACTCTTGGCTGTCAACACCAGATTGATAATTCCAGTGTTTTATAAGAAACACAATTTAGGCAAAAAGAACTTGGGTTTAATCTTCAAAGTGCTTTCTAACTTAATGCTTAGAAAAGTTATGAATAGTTGTGTGGTGTTTTGAAAACATAGGTTTTAGCATTTTTGTCTGTGCAGATTAATAACTGAAAAAGTCTGTATCCCCATCAACTACTCTGAAACACTGAGATATCTGCATCCCATTTTCCTAATCATAATCCATATTGTATAGAAATTAGAATAGAAACAGAAATTGAAAGGAATAGAAATTCAGCTGAATAAAGGCTAAGTAAAATCTTTAGTCCTGATTTTATCCCATTACTGTTTTCTCTTTCCTCTTGCTGTTCTTCAGAGCTGTAGGCAAGCTTCATCCCCAAACAGATACTGCATTGGGCATACATCTGGAAGCTGAGTGCTGCAGGAGGCATCCTGCTTGTTTAATGTGTCTGTGCTTGAAAAACACATTCAAGCCAAAAAGATCTCAGGGTTTGATCCATACATATTATCTATAATTTGACCCATGGAATTTCTGCATATCCTGAAGCCCAGGAATTTTAATCTAACAGTTTACATGTCTAAAGACAAGAGCTTTTGGTTACACACTGTAGCTGCTCAGTAGTTGACGATAAATCTAAGCAAATTGCTGAAGACTGAAACTCCAGAAGGCAGGAGGAATGATGCAAACAGAAGGTCCTGTTCTGACTCAGTCACTTACCAACTTGTGTTACATTTTTATTGCAGGTCAAAAGTCGACAGAGTATGCAAATTTAAAAGAAAAAAAAAAAGGTTCTTGTTTTGGAAAAAATGCACCATTTTAGTATTTATAATTACACACTGTGGGGCTTTTATGCTCAGCCTCATTTATCTTGGATTTCTGCATAATTTGAACTAAAAGTGGAGATGTATGTAGAGCTCATTTATTCAAATCATACAGCGTTAGTGTTTTCCCTCTCTTGAATGCATGGTGTGCATTTTGGGACAAGTGCCAGCTCCAAGGAGGGAGAAGTATAAAAAGAAGAGACTGGAAAAAAAAAAAAAAGACTACAGAGATTCTTGTTCCACTTTTAAAATGGCTTCCAACCCCTCGTAAAATCAGATGTGTAAATTAAGTCTTCTTCCCTTTCTAAGACAAATATATTCTCTGCAGACCTCAATAAATCTAGCTGACATTTGCAGTATTACTCATGCCATCTAAGGTGTACAGAAAATTGCTGTTCTCACCTGTGCAATTTAACTGAAGGCAGCTTTTCTGCATTCCCAGCCATCCAAGTCTTCCCTTTTCACTTGCATTCTTTAAAATGACATATGTCAAATGCATTAGCTTAAGGATTGACTTACCTTGGCTGTGTGCATGATGCTACAGATTTTACTGTGAGGATTACTCACTGGGCATCCTGTTGTAAATAATACTCTGAATAGATCTTATCACCCATCACAATCCAGGCAAAACATGTTTACAGTGTGGTTATCCAGTAAATGGAGTGTTTTGTATTCAGGTTTGCACTATGCTAATGAACACTTAACATGGTCCAAATTAAAGGTATGAAAATCCCACAGAACTTAGATCTCCAATGCAGCAGAGCTACTGTGCTGGATAGGATGGTTTCAGACCTTAAAAGAAGGTGGTAGAGGGCAGACTTTTAGAGACTTAATTATTCCCTAACTAAGCAACTAAAGATGTTCTGTCCCTCATGTTCAGAATGTGACCTTTCCTACCTTCCTGCGGGTTACTTGTGGGGAGGTTTGCACAAACATGGCCATTGAGCAAACCGAAATGAGAACGTGTGCTTGCCATGAGCACCCTGGTGCAGCTGGGCAAGAAGCAGGTTCTTCACTCCCAAATACAAACTGGGTGCAGATCATTTTAATATACTTGGAATCCTTGATGATCTGTACTTAAGAAGTGAATTTGCTGTATTCTCCACCAGTGTAAATCAGCATTCACCCATTAAGTTCAACATGATGATCTACTTTGAAACCCATAAAAAAAGCGCATCCCATCAGCACAGGAAGAGGACCCATGCTTCTGTGAGTGCAACACAGGTTTCACAAATGGAGTCATTTTTGTGAGCCTAAATTTCAAAACTGTGTTTCTCTAAGCAGGGACAGATGTAGCCCCAATGTGAGCTGGACATTTGAGCATCGTTCCTCCTTCCTTGCCTCCCATCACTGCAGCTCATGTGCTCCTTGCTGCACTTACCAGAGCCAGCACTGGCTGTGGCACCCAAAGGGGCTATGCCGAATCCCAACCCAGCTGTGGCTCAGCCCAGAGACAGCCCTGTTATACTACCACTGAACAAGCCTCCAGGCTTCCCTGGTAGTTCCTACGTCCCACTTCTTTCCCAGAGACCTGGCCCTATTCAGTCCTGTTCTTATTCCCAGGTCTGTGCTGGTGGCTGAATTCTCCTTGAAATACAAAGTGTAATTGCCACTACTGTGTTTTTTATGCTAAATGGTAGTTTCCAAGCTTCCAGCTTGTGATTCCTGTTCCGGGCTTGTATGCCCATTTCCTTCTGCACTTCCAGGTCACGAACCTATCCAGGTCACAAGCTCATCTTTGGGAACTGCTGATTTAACATATCTGTGTAATTCCATTGCCATGCTCCAGTGAAGTGCTGTGATTAGCAGGATTTATTTTTCTTTTCTAATAATACATTTGTTCTGGATAGAACTGAAGTTGATCTTCCATTCCTTAGGAAACAAAGATGCAGCGTTCCTTTTGTAGTGAGGTGGCCTCAAGGAATGAGTAATAGATAAAAAAAAGAGAGAAATAAAATAAAATAAAAGCAGAAATTCACTTTTTAATATATTAAACACTAAAGTGTGTTTTTAACAGCCCCTGCTCTGCTTGTTCCATGATGGGCCATGGTGTTGCCCCAAGGAAACGTGTAGAAAGCTCCATTAAAAAGTTGCTTTAGTGCTGCTGAAGGGCAAGTGCTGTATTTGTCTGTGTGATGTTTTGAACCATTCTTTCACTGTGGCTTGAAAAAGAGCGTCACTGCTTCCACATGTAAAATATGAACTCCCAGTGATACTCTTCCCAAATGCTAATGCACAGCTGTGGAGTTTGGATATTCCAGAGCTGACTCATTCTGCAACACAGCAGATTCACAGAGATGAAGTGGAGGAGGGGCAGTGCAAAATAGCTCTTTCAGGAATTAAAAGAACTCCTAAACCCCAAAGTATTACTATTCCATTACAGTATTTCTTTCATTGAAAGTTTGGGTTTTAATGACCTCTAATTGATTTTTTTCTTTTGGCTTTGCTTTGTTTCAACATAAAATCTATGTCACTCCGGCATAGCCTGCCAGTCTTTTGTCTGATGTTACAAACAAATCCAGCCAAACATTAAGATTCATAAGGGGGATGGGGGGGAAGCACAGCTTCTTAAAGCCACATCAAGTATGTTAGAGACAAAACATTTAATTTAAATGGTAGAAACTAACACAAAACAGCTTTAAACCTAGTAAGCAGAGTTAGCTAAGTAGAAACACATGTTCTTTTGACATTTGTTTTCATGACAATTAGAAGCAACCAGTTTTCAGCTAACATTCTTGTTCATCTCTTTGAGGCTTTGGCTAATACATTAATCCAGAATTACTGCAGAACAGGTGCCGATTGGAACATGCAACTGCAGTATGTAAGGCAAATAAGCCAAGTCTGGTTCAGGCACGTATATAACCTTATATTCAATGAGTCAAGCAAATGAGGAACACAAAACGCTTTCATTTTTATGTTGCTTTGACCTCAGTGTATGTTTTGTTCTAATGTGTTTTGCATGCTCTGATCATCCTGATCACATGTGTCTCATTCACTTGCAGAGCATATAGCTTCTTCCCCCCATTTGAAGACAAAGCTCTATGACAGCTTGCAAAGGCAAGAACAGGTTTTTAGCTGACTGGGTTTGGTTGCAACAGTTTTAATGTCAGCCCAGAGCCACTGAGAGGATTAACTTGTCAATAGGCTCTTCCTACCTTTTTTTTCCTCTTTCTCTTAGCCAAGAAGTGAATCCTCACTTTACTGATGTCAGTGGAGGGTTGAAGGCTGATTTCAACAGGGACAAGCTTTCACACGTACTTACAGACATGGTTGATGTTTCAAATAGGCAGATGAGTCTAACATATCCTGCTGCCTGCAGGGAGGTGATGGGGGACAGGATACAGTGCCCTCTTGGGTAAGTAGCTACAGAACTCTCAGGCTTCTGCTCTGGGATGACTGTGAATGTCCAAAAAAACCCACAAATCTCCCCTAAACTGCTCAGCAATGTGGGCTACGCTGAAATTTGTTGCTCCAAAAAAAAGGATCACAGTTTGGCCAAGGTCAGGCCACTTTTCTTGCAAGGTGGCTGGGTTGAGGAGACAAAGGGAGAGCCTGAATGCTTTAGCTTGCTATTCCTGGGTGCCTGGCAGACAGGAATGACACTGACAACAGAAAAGCCAATACATCCACACCCCAGTCCCTCCTGGGGTGGAGCAGCGTGGAGGTGCCTTCCCCTTGGTCTGACATGGGTGCAATCCCACAGACTATTCCTGGTTTGCATGCCATCCTTTCCTATCACCTTTGGCAAATGCATTCTCTATCAATGCTCATATTGGTCCTAGCAAAGTGACTTGGTAAGGTTCTTACAGAGAGAGAAGAATTAGTTAGCAGCCTGGGTCCCAGTGCATATGAAACAGGGAGACATCACTGAGAACACTAATAGAAATTGTATTAGCACCTCAGAATCCAATTTTCAGAAGAGATAAGGGAACCTGAAGCACACACTGCTGGTGCTATCAAGGGATTTGTCCTAGTAGGTGAGATTTTCAAGAAATCCAAGTGACCTATTCTTGTTTGGCAATTAATAATTATTTTCTATGTGTTTGTTTAAACAGGTTTACCAAGCCACTGAAAGCAGGAGTAATCTTAAAAGTCTTGCTAATGAGTTAGGAAACGCAGAAACACCACACCCTGCCCTTGATTTACTTCAGTCATACAATGGATTTCTATGTGATGAAGAACGCAGATGGTGCCATATGACAAACCCTTTATGGATCTAGCCTGCATTAAATTGATATATATGTGACCATGGCTTTTGTGAAAGACCAACAAAAAGCTTGGCTTGTTATGCTGAAATCTTCAAAATACCATTTCAGCATCCGTATATGCTCTTGGCATGCAGGCATCTGTATATGCAGAGCTGGGTTTTCTCTCATATAGCATATAAATATTATAGCAGGCTGTCACAGTCTGCCCAGCATTGCTGTCAATGCAGCAGATGGGTGAGGACCATGTCTCTCCTCAGTCCTCACTGATGTCATGGTAAACCCAAGCAAACTAGGCTGTTGTACTGGTGTCAGCCACGGCTGTGCCTGCGCCCTGGAGATGTGTGTTTGCAGTGGTCTGCGTAAACTGTAATGCTAGTGCAGATTTAATACAACTATGTTAATGAGTTTCACTTCATGTAGTAAAATAGGTAAAATCTTACTAGAAATACAGGACTGAACTACAGTGTCGCAAATTGACTTAGTGCCAGCATGGTTTCACACCCAGTGAAGTTTCTCCTGTTCAGTCTGTATCAGGACACCAGCAGTTGTGCACCCTCTGACCTGATAGGCTGCTCTAATCCATTGTTAAAATGGTTTTAGTTTTATTTTATGTGATTTATTCCTACTTCTCCACAATAAAATCTGTACATATACATTATGCATATTATATATTTAAATACAGCAGTACTTTTCGTCTCTAGGAGAAGAAAAGAGTGTAGTACTGCCCAGACAAGCTGCCTCTGTCTCAAGGTGTTTGCTGCTATAGCCATTGCAGTCCAGTGACTTCTCTGTACTACAGGCTCAGCCTAGGTGTGGCAGGAAGCATAAGTAGTTCAGTGGGTGGCTCCCTCCCCAGCTGCATCGAGGCGGCACACAGCACGGTCTTCGGGACAAAATGTCATCACTGCTATGAAACATAAAGCTGATCCTACCCCACTCTGCTCAGCAGAGCCCCAGCAGCATTTTTTGCAACAGCAGGGTGTTCACTTCATATCAAAATCTGACTATTTCACTTTGATGATCTTTACCTCCAGTTGGATCTGGCCTGGTATAATGTCACCAGGAGGAGCACTGGTTGTCCCTTAATTCCAGTTTGCTAAACCTGCAAAACACCTCACAATCAACCAGAGTGAATGTGGGTATATATAAACACTACTATATTATCATGCTGTTAAGTTATGCCTTTTACCTGATGATCCCAAGTAGTTTATCAACAGTGAATGATGCCCTCACAACATCACTGTGAATCCCGTATATAATTGAGATAATAATGCAAAAGAATAGAAGGTGCTTCGTACCAATTCTGTGGCTATTAACAAGCTGTAATAAACCGTGTATCACAGAGTGCAAAAAACACCACGTAAATACCTCCTCTTTGCCAATGCTGTATTTGTGCATATGATTTTGATTTAATCTCACTCATTTCTGAGGTCTATTAGACCAATTGCCTTAATCTCACTTATTCTGCAGTCTATTTGCTCTGTGTATCAACAGTATTAATAAAAATCCTTCTATAAACACACACCAGCTGGTGCGTGCACCACAAGAGCTGGGAAGGGTGACCCACATTATCCATACTCTTTTTATTAGAGATAAACATTTTGCCTGGTCCTGCTCAGGAATGCCTTTTCTTGGATGCCCTGCTCTCCCCTGGCCTACAGCAGCTGCAGCAAATCAGTCAGTTTTCATCCTTCTCCCTGCCCCATGGGGAAGTGGAGATTTCTCTTCCCCTCCCCTTTTCTCTCTGTTCAGCCAGAGGTGATAATCCCTACGGAATGCAGCATTTAGCACTTGTCAGGTATATGGTAATTGCAACATTCCCAGGGGATTAAATCCACGGAATCTAATTACAGTGGACTGAAACCTCCCTATAAGAGGGGAGCTCTGCTGTGTAAGAGGAATGAAAGTCTATGTCACACTAACATGGAACTGAGAGGAGGTGAGGTGTTTGGCTCCTTCCTGGTAAGCACTATAGTGGTCTTATCTGTCTTTTTTACTGACCAGTCTATGGGAAAGGTCACTTTGCCATTTTACTGATCTGCCCATGGATGGCACTGAGCTCTGGCTGCAATTCCTGTAAAGGTCTGGAAGTTCTGGTTACGGTAGAATCGTGTGAAGGATCTGAAAGGCCCTGTAAATCAGGGCTTCACCTTATGGCTACAGAAATGCTTGGAATATGAAGGATAAGGTTCTTTTCACCCTAGATGGGAATACAGGGCCGGACTCCTGCCAGGCAGGCAGAAGTAGGATGATATGGAGAGGCAGAAACAGCCCTTCATCATCAGGACAGACTTCACTCAAGCTAAACTGCAGCTCACCTTAGAGCAGCGTGTCCACATCCTCAGGCACCAGGCTGTATAAAGTCATCCCACAGCTTTCCTTGGAAGGGTGTTCCAGGAGGCTACAAGTGTCTTCTCCCTAAGTATGCTTATCATGATCATCTTTACCTCCAGTTGATCTCATAACAACTCTGGATTGTGCTTACCTAAACTGGTGGTTAATTCTGTGTCCTCGAGTGTGTGTTTACCCTTGCATTTAAGGTGGGCAGTAGCTCTTAGGTATGGGCTTGCTAGTGAGGTTTTTCATTCCTCAGATAACATGGAAGCAATCCAAACCCCACTGAAGTCAATTAGAATTCTACAATTGACTCATAGGTCTCGCTCAAACATGATTTTACTACATCAGATTGAAGTACACATCCACAAACATACCCATATACACTCACCTACAGATGTCCATAAAAATTGTTATTATGGGTAATCTAAACAAGCCTTGGCTGTGACTAATGTGTCACCTAGAAGCGTTTTAGTTCATTTCAATTTGAAGTTAGCACAGCATGTTACAGATGAGGGAATGAAAGCATGCAATACAAATATGCTGATCTATAGATGGTACCAGAAGAAAATGAAGGAGACAGGAAGAGGTTTGTTTATAAGAGGAAGGATCTCACATATACAAAGACAAAGTGTGTTATATCAAGATACCAAGTAAGATTCTTGCTGTGTTTCATTGAGATCAAAGAAGAGCAGACGCACTACAAACTCCTCCGTATAAGCTATGTTGTTGCATTCTGTTTTCTAGTGGATAATTATACTCAGAGAGTAAAAAAATATACGTGGTACTTTGAGATCTCAAATGAAAGCCCTTTGCAATTTTGCGTCTGCCTCGGGCAGATTACCCAACCTAATCTGAAAGTATGAGTTTCAAGGAGATGAGCTTCTCCTCTGTTAAAATCTACACCTGCCAACTCTGTAACTGACAAAACACAAACAGAGGTACTTTAAAATGTTCCTGCCCATCTGCATTATTTGTACAACACTAGCAAGGCTGCATTGCCAAACAGCAGTATTACTAATAAAGTCCTAAGACTGACTTTCCAAAGCTTTAGGTTTTAAAAATATCATCTCCATTGTACTTGGTTGTGATTTTGGGGACTTTGTGTATTCTCAGTTCATATTTTCAAGGGTTTTTTTATTTTTTTTTTCATTCAGAAAGACTAAAATAAATAACTTTGAGAAAGAACTTGCAGTTCTCATGGAAACACAGGAGAACATTTCAGCCTCCCAGAATTGAATCTTAAAATCCCCCAAACAATATTGTAAGGCTCAGTGACATTGCTAGAGTTGATACACTATGCAAAACCTTGCTTTTGTTGTCTTTGAGTTATTTATAAATCAAACAGAGGTACAACCAGGCCTGCAATGAAGACACTCTTAAAATACCTGTACAACTCATTTAAAATGTTATATAGCAAAACTTGTGCTGAGGATGAGGAGACCCAGCCTCATGACTAAATTCAGCCTCTGGATTTCCATATACATCCATTTCATCAGTTCTTTGCATCTTCAGTTTCTGCATGTATGTGGTTGCCTTGTAACACTTAATAAATGAGTCCTTAAAAATGTGCTCTGAAATTCCTGGGTGGAGGTCATATACATGTGTAGAGGATTAATCTGTATTATTAATGCCCTAAGAATGCATTATTAGATGTTGGAAACATAACTGGGCAGTATGTATGTAGCCCATATAGACAATTCTCTAACAGGGACATTATTTCTAACCCACTGATTTCTCATGTAGGGTAAATTACACCTGATGATTTACAGTTTGCTCAAAAATAAGTAGGGAATACCAATTCCTCTGATCCTTTCTGGAAATATTTCTTTCTGATTTGGAAATGCTGAGTGATTAAGCTCCAGTAAACAGTTAAACATTAGTACCAATAAAATATTCATGAGAAATGGATGGATAAAATAACTCATTATATGCCTATTTGTAAATCACAAAAAAATGCCTGACCCTGGCACACCTACCAGCTAAGCAGCACAAATAATTTTACATCTATTTGCACCATCCTGTCATATAGTTTTTTTCAATTCTTCTTCACGTTGCCTGTGTTTGTGTGGAACAACACTTTGACATGCAGCGGTACCCTTCTGTAGTTTCTTTTTTCGTATGTTTTCTTCTGTATTTTCCTGTGGTCACTCTCTATCCCAGTTTACAATAATTTTAGACAAGAGGATGCTAGCAAGACAAAGATGCTCATTCAAACACAGACAGGAAAGCAGGAGCAGGTTACAACCCAGTCTCCATTAGCCCACAACTGACAAATTACATTGCAGTCACCTAAGATTTCCTCTGCTCTTGCACTGGGTTTTTGTGTGTTATTTACGAGCTGTTGCATCCAACTCCAGAAGTGGCTGCACTTCCCTCAATGAAAAATTCACTGTAGAGTTCTGAAAAACTCATTAAGTTAGCTGATGTTTAATTTAGTCTTTGCTCAGAGTTTGACTGGGTGTAAAAAACAAGGGAGGAGTTGAAGAGCTAGGCTTGTATCTTCAAAGTGTAAAGTGAGGCTTTGTCAAGAAAAATGCCTGTGTAAACAGCAAAAAGGCTCTTTGTGGAGATGCCTGTCAGTTAATATAAAATCAGGTGTCTTGGAGAGCTGGCTGGGGCAGGGAAAGCGTTAAACATGGCTAGCACAGGGGGGAATGGACCACAGGTGAGAAGAACAAGCTGGTGCGCTAAGTAAAGAGTCCAGGGGTGTTCCTGTTTGATGTGGGGTATTGTGCTTGCAGGAGGTGTCTCAGCTGCTGCTGTAAGCCTGCAGAAGGAGCAAGGAGGGCAGGAGACGGCCAGCACTGCCTTGAGGAAGCTGGGTAGTGGCTGGTAGCATCACCAGAGGCTTTTGAGGAAGGCAGTAATATGAAATGATGCACACTGCTTTCCTTCCCTCAGCCTGCTGCTGTTCTGCAGGCCAAGTCTTCCCCCTCACCTGGCTATAAAGCTGTAGTGTGTTATCAACATCCCTGATCATGGCTGTGTGCAGTTCCAGCCTGGTCCTCTCTATTATTCCCAGGTTCACACTGGGCATCCTGCTTTCTGCCTTTCCAGTCACCTTCTTCTTCACAGGAGTGCTGTGGTGCTTATTGCAACTGTTCTGCCTTATGGACCTGATCCTCTGACAGTTACTGACATGACTCTCTCTGCTTCCCAGGTAAGAGATTCAGTGTTCTCAGCTCCATGCACAACCCCCCCTATTTCATGTTGCTCTTCTGTCAGAAGTTCTAGATTTTATACACTGATTTGGCATGTTCAAGATATAGTAAGCGCAGTAAAAACTCCCAGTGAAACTCTGGCACTGAAAACAGGCACTGAAACTCACTCTTAATATTGACACTGTTTATAACCTGTGTCCTTACCCCTGTAATCTCTGTAAGGGTCAAAGCGGAGTAGTGAGTAGGTTTTTGTATGTTTTAATGAACTTGGAACCTGGACATTTTTTTTCACTGCCTAGAATTTATTGTAAGGAAGATTAATACTTGGTAATTTTGTAAATATCTAACTTTATTTTCTTCCCAGGAGCTGCACAGCTATTAAAAATAGTGGGATTTTTTCAGCCAAATGGAAAAAGGGAAAAAAACATTCTGAGAAATTGTCAAATGAGCTTTTCAGAAATCTTTTTTCCAAGGAACCTATTTTCTTAACTTTATAAACTATTGGATTCTGTGTTTGTTTGATGTTATATATTTTTTAATCTAAATCATAATATTTATCCAGTAATAGCAAAGCCTAACAGTGAGAAACAACTACCTGTGAATCCACCCCAGATTAATTTTGATGGGAAATTGTCATCTATTGATGAAATTGGCCTATTAATTTAGTGGCTCCAGCCACACCAGAGTCTGCACCTGAAAGCCGCCAGTGTGGCTGCCAGTGTCAGTGAGGGGACCCGGGAGGATGCTGCTATGATTCAGTCTCTCTCCTTCCACCCTCCAGAGCTGCTGTTTTCAGGTTAATGCTGAGCTTCTGGCTCTGTTTGAGTGGTCAGAGCATCTTAGGAGACACTTCCTCCTTGCTCTATTTTTAGAGGAAGAACAACTTTATTTCTTAGTGTTGTGACGGTTTAATAAGTACTAGAGTTTTTCCTTTTCTTCCCAGAGGATTAGAGTTCACTCAAGCAGTAATCTAATATCTGATTACAGATAACTTGAAAGTGTGACTCAAAATCCTGTTTGATTGCCAGAGAAATTTGAAGAAGCCCTACCTTGGATATCTACTCTTTCTCGATGAAATACTGTGAACAGGAAGGATATTTCTGATTATTACTGGAAACACCTACAGATGAAACTACCAACTGTCTACACACATGAAATGAATTTGCTAACTATGAAATCACCAGTTTGTTACTGAGCTCAAGGTTGCTGTGAATTCAGAAGGCAAAATACACAAACCTTGGTTTAGCCCTCAAACTCTCATTTACATTAAAAATAGCAGATGTGTGTCTATGAGGAAACATCTTCAGAAGTTCGCAGTTTAGGGCAAATCTGCAATGCAATATGCAATTTATCTTAGGGAGGCTGCGAGACAACTGGTCATATATGTTTAAATCTTGCAGCTACATGTTTGTGCACCCCACACTCCTTCTGCCAGCTGTTCTTCCTGACTTTTTAACATGGATATAAGAAAGGCACATGTTAAAAGTGAAGGGAAAGCCCTGCATTTCCACCTGACACAGCTGCACATGGGTAAACAAGCTCTTGTATTTGCCAATATTGCATAGACATCGGGACTACGGGGTTTATAGACACGTTTGTGCACAGGGCAGGTTAAAAAATACTTCAGCCACATACTAATGCAAGTGACTGGAGCTCTCTCTATATACAGAATTAAGTAGGCTTTGAAAGGGAAAATACCATTTGATGAGCAAGAAATTTACCTGTTATTACAGGTGCTTAATGAACTTTGTAATGGAGATTTGTGTGCAGAGTTATTTTTAGAAGCACCAAACTGATGCCACTGTGACCCTTTGTTTACAGGGTTTTATGCTGCTTTCCTGAAGAGCTCACTGATTTCTTCATCTCACCATGGCAAACTATCGGAATCATTTAGAAAACGAGAACAAAGGGTAATTATTCTCTATTGCCAAATCATTCTATGTTCTTGCCAAATTGTAGGACTTCTTTGTATTGTTTGAAACAGTATTCAAAAGCACTTTTAAATTTGATGGGGGGAAACAGAAGAAGGGAAAGGTAAAAAGATTTTATTTGTTAGAACAACTGACATTATCCCTGTAGTGAAAAGGAACAAACATTGCTGGACACTGGTCATAAACCCTGTATTTTAGTAGATTAATTTGCAGCCATATAACTATCATCAGGCTACAAAAAACTATTCAATAGAATTTGTCTTTTCCCCTAAAAAATAACCCCACAGCTGGCTGTTCTTCCATAATTTCTAATCACTACATGCAAGTGCTTTGCTAGGAATACGCTATCTCTGTTCGCAGACTGCAAACTTGTATTCCTGATGATAAATCTGCTGAGACATTGGCTTAGTTATGAGCACAACACATGGGTAACTGGATGATATTTCATGTACCGTTTTATATCTAAATTCAGACAATATGACTCTTGTGTTCCTAATACTGCCAAATCTGAAAATGTTTCCCAAATGTTACTATTATACCTGAAATGAAGTTCATGGACAAAGTAGGGAAATCCTGAAGCTCAAAACAGTGTTGTCATGAGACAAAGAAATATGTGTACCTCAAGTTATCTTAAGTTTTGTTTATGAAACAAAATTTAAAGGCATTATAATCTAATATCTTATAATTAAACAACTATATATTTTAAACTTCTCCATTCACTTCTGAATGCAACACACCTTTCCACCAATAATAGTCAGAGAGGTAGGTATTCACAGCTGGAATTACACAAAATAAGGTGTCCTGTGCCTTACAGCAATCTCTGAGCAGGTACAGCAGTTAATTAGTCCCCCAGTGTGAAGTTTGCAATCACGTGTTGAAGCAGTTTCAGTTACAGTGTTGTGGTGAATCACTTCCTTCTGATGCTTGCGGTGATCAATCATGTGGGGCCCTCTTCTAGCTTTTCACACTAGATTCAAGACAAAAGACATTCACAAATCAAAACAAAATATTATCCATCTGGGCACCCAGCATGTATCTTGCATCACTTTGATTATTTTCAGACTACCAGGTTATACAAACAGTTTACTCTCAAATTTATATATTCTTCTGAAACAGGCTTAATAAGGAAATGTTCTAGAAAAGGTGTCAGAGTAAAATACAAAAGATATATATTTGAAATTCTGTTTATTTTTTTAATTGCTGGCCTTTCTAAGCATTCAGTATCTAACCGATGTAACAGGAAGATATCCTGCTTTTCCAGAGGCAGCTTCTGAACTGCATAGCACATAAAACTAAATACTTTCCTTTTTTCCCCTGAAATAAACTGTGATACAGGCCTGTACTTGTGTGACCACGCGGGTTTCACTACATACACAAAAACCACGTATGAAGAATTTTCACCTGCAGCTATTTTGATAGATTGATTTGGATTCAGGAATGCATCCCTATTTGAGCCCACACTTAAGCATGTGGTTAATAACATGCCAAGGTAATACTTCAAGTTGGTCACGCACTTAAATGTGGTCTTGAGGAGCAAAGGATTTGAGCATGTGCAAAAGTGATTTCTTGACTTGTGGCCTTTGTCATTGCAACACAAAAATATGCAGAAGGAATGCCAGGCACACACAGCAATTACGACAGTCTAACCTCCTGTCCTCAGTCGTGTTTTAATATATCAAATAATTGTGTGATGATGAAGACCTTCGGCTCTCAGAGGTTTCAGTGGGAATTAAGGATCATTGGAGGTGACAAAACTAACAGTATTTGCATAAAAATACACATGGGAAAAAAGAGAACATCAACTGGATAATAATATTCCAGGCCTATTTTTAGTGTCTTCTGTATCTTTTTTCACTGCCTGCTATGTTCAGGATGGATTTTGCTAGAGAAATAAATGAACATGCGTTCCCAAAAATCACTTTTTTTTTATTTACCTGATGGTAATAAATTATGGAAAAAGATTTTTAACTTTTCCCCATTGTTTCCTCCATTTCCAGACCTGTACCCCGGGGTCTGGGAAGATTATTAACTGTGGAGATTGCTTGCTTTCCATTGCTACTTATAATTATAAAACGGTTAAATGAATAAAGAATAAGGAACATGACCTTGTCACCCTAACTCATGAGTGATTGTCAAGTGAGGTATCCCAATAGGTCAAATACTGAAGTCTTCATTCGTTTTTGCTTCATTTTATCATGAACTAAAAATGGAAATCCTGATCTCCCAGAGACTTCTGCGCATTCACACTTTAAAGCGTTAGAAAGAGAAGCCTACATCTTAAATATGTATGCTACAGAAGTAAGACCTAAGGAAATCAGGAGCCAACCCCATTGACTTCAATAGAGGTTTTCCCATGAAGGATTGCAGCATCAGATTCCTGGGCGATACAAAGGGAGGTTTACGGAAAGTGCAGGGGATGGGGGAGCTGTATTTGAAGATATAATTAAAGTTGCAGCAGTAGTTATCAGTGATCACTTCTGACGCAAAAAGCAAACTATATGCCCAGTAAATTTGAAGGTCTCTGCTCTTTACTTAGTTTAATTTCTAACAATAAAGATCCTTCCTGAAAGCAGGAGGAGGGTAGGCCTGGGGGATGGGTACATTTGCATTTTCGTAAGAGACAGGGGATAGCACTCGGGTAGGGAGAGTACAGAATAGTGATTATGTGGAGACGCTGGCACTTGAATGTTATTGCCCCTGCTACAGTATTTTGGATAGCTGGATCAATAGAACATTGGCTGTCCTTGCAAAACACAAGAGGTCAATAAATAAATTTGTCAGCATTTTTCTAGCTTGCCACACTGGGAAATAGTTCAGGTTACTAAAGAATTGTCACCTTTGATTTATAAAGCTAATTAAATGTAGGTGGTTTGAATTCTCTCAAATCATTTAGCAAGTTAAAAATATAGGGGAAGAAAATTCTACAAGTGAACCAGAGAAATGCAACACATCTGAATACTCCTTAGCTCATGGAGACATCTGACCTCGATTACAACTGCTTTTAACACAGGGCTTCAGTGCTGCTTACCCTTTGTCTATTGATGTGATATTCAAAATAAACCTGCAATAAAGCAGTTTTAAATCAGTGCCTGAGATCTAGGAATTCATTCCAACTTAAGTCTTGGGACAACAGGTATTTCCCCATGTGTTTTCCTACTTTTGCAGCACTTATTTTTTTATTGCTTTGCATTGTATTATATTAATAATACTTGAGCTTATTCGTTTCAGTCAAGGGTAAAGCTGGTGTGCAAACCTTTGTATAAACAAATATTTCAGTTCAAGACACTATCCTTATAGCAGACTTTGGAAATAGTACACACTATTTTGTCCTGTTGTGCTATAAATGAGCGGCTCTGCAAATTTAAGGAGCAGATTCAGGGATTTTTTTCTTTTTATAAATCATGGACTTTTACTAATCACCGTTGGCTTGTGAACAATGAGAGTCCCAGATGAGTCTTTTTGATATTCTCTCTAATTAGGATTCCTTTGTTTCCTTTTTTAGAAGAACTTGGATTAAGGTTGCCTGCATCTGTCTGCAGTGTCCCAAACTGTGCTCTCAGTGACACTGTGCAGCCTTTTGCAAGGAAAACAGCCAAGCTGGTACTTCCTGAATATTGTGGGATGAAAGGTGGTTTGGACAGATTCAGTCCTAAGAAACCTATGTAGTGAATGGAGGGAAATTAATCTGTGTCGTTAATGGAAATTTCCCATATTTCCCCTTGGGATTTTGCATTGGGAATGACAGGTATTGTCTCCAAAGCCATGAGCCAGCATTTCCCTAATTCACTCAGCCTTTCCTTGGCTATGAAGAGCTAATCTGGGATTTCTTGGACAGAAGTTGGCACAAATGCACTGTGTAATGGCATGAAGAATAAAGCTGATGTATCTGAGAGGCATCAAACTTACTGCATGTGTGCGAATCAAGCATACATTGCATGCTCAATAAATCCAACACTTCCAAGAGAAGCAGTACCAGGTCTGCACATCATGGGAATTTGGGATGTGTGAAAATATACCTAACTGTATTGCACAGAAATTCTAATTGCATTGCCCTTTCAGCTAGAAATTCCAAATAATGGGCAATCCAGCCCTTGGATTTTTCTTGAATAAAAAAAGATAAAAAAACCTGTACTCCATCTTGTTTGTGACAAAAAAAGATGTGCATGCAAATACCTAAGCACAGAGTAGCCCTAGCTATTGTCACTGTATTGCAGCTTCCCATTCTGTTTCTCCTTTTGCTAATTACTGACAAATCACGGGTTTGGTTTGTTAGAAGATGCCATGTGCCTATTGTATGGTGTTCAGTAAAGATGTTACACACTTCATTCAGTGGCTGTGTGTCTCATGCTTGTAGTATCTTGGAGAAAACACTGGGCTTCTACAAGCCTCAGTTTCTCCATCTATAAAATGGGTACAGTGATGCCTTCCACTGTGTGTAAAGTACTTGTACCAGTATGCATCAGTGGTTCTCTGGTTTTTACAGCCATCTATGACTTTTAATTACACTGTGGATGGTTTGTACTACCTTTCAGATTATGCCTCCATAAGTCACTCACTCCTGCACAATGCATTTTTCAAATGCCCCACTAAACTAATGTTACCTTTGGCCTACTCCTGTGTCTAAGATGCAAAACATTAAAGTCAAAAACATTAATATAGTGCATGACCCTCTCTGAGTTAGCTTCAAAAATCTGAGTTGTAGCTAATTCTTCAAAAAGTCTTTTTCCTCCCTTAAAAAATGATCATGTAGAAACAAAGGCTGCTCAGACAACAATATTTTCTTACTGAGAATAATTTAAATCAATGAAAATATTTCTAAAATTAAGTAGTAGGTGCATATAGTGAGTCTGTTGACTTCATTTAACTGGTTATTATTACATTAAATACAGGGCACACCGTTACTTCAAATCTATTATCATTCACCTCGTGGCTTCTTGTTCAAAGCAGTGAAGGCAGTTATGAACCTTTACAAAGGATTAGTGACTTTCCTGCCTCAGAAGAGAATTCTTTACCCCTTTATTTTACAAACTGATTTTATTTTCAAAGCTGGAACAAAGGAAAGGCTGTACTCCGGCAAGGAGATGCACTGCTTAAGGCTGACAGCTGGAGTACTGTATATAGGATGGCAGATCTTGATTTGTCAGCATGTTGCTAGGGGTAGGGAAACGGAGAGTATAGTAAAATGCCTATTGAGATATTCCTGTATCTCATGGTACATATGCACACTCGCTCTTTTCCTCATCTATCTATATTCACTGCAACTTCTAAAATAAAATAAAATATAATCCTCTTGACATATCTTGTGTTTCCTTTCTTCTCTCTGCCTTTGTGCACAGGGCTAAAAAGTACCTGAATGGGGGGCAGCACTGAAAACAAGTCTTCAGGAAACTCAGAGCTGAGTCCTGGGATGGAGGAAAAGTGCAGCCAGCTCTGCTCCCAGGCAGCATGAAGGGAGAAGGGGGCAGTCAGCAAGCTGATGTGACCAGGGGAACAGAAAACCATGTGGTCTCCTTACTTCAAAGATGGTTCTGTATGGGGATCCATAGCAGGGTACAGAACCTTAGATCCGTTTGGTATTGGTGTGGATAGAAAATGCAGACAGTATGTATTCACAGTGAGTTCTTCTGATTCTCCCTGAGTACAGGTAAAAGGAAATGAAAATTTGCCCAATTAGCTGTTTCCATGTACAATTATCTGATTTGCATACCTAAATTAAAATAATTACATGCCTAAATCCGCTTCATACACATTTGCAATACTCCATCGAGTTCTTACTTTCTCTTGAAAATCCACCCTTGATGAGAATCTCTACGTCCATGTTGGCCTCTATACACAGCACAACAGATTATGGAGCTTCTCTTATATTGTGTTAATCACATTATCTTTTCCCATTAGCTAAAGGTGTTTGTCTCAATCTATACACACAATACAAGAGGACACAACATCACCAGTTTACACATTTTTCTAAACCTCTGTGTGCTGCATTAAAGTCTGTAATTCCCCATGCAGCCTGATAAAGATACAACGTCTGAAACAAACTGGTCTGTGCTGTTCCTGCAGCAGAAGCAGGAAGTCTGCAGCAGGAAGCATTTTTTCACTCTCATGGTTTATAGTGTCACCAGAAGTCCTTGATAAAACTATGGTTGCATCTGTTGGGCAAGGATTTTGTCAGCACCAAAAGCTGTTATTAGGAGACCTATGAGAGAGGTCTGCTTCTCGACAGTATTAATAGTTGGTCACTGCAGTATGCCTCAGACAAACATATTTTTTCCTGTAAGTATGCATGTACATGTACTTTCCAGTTGTTGTATGTACTCTATACTGAATGTCCTGCTTTCTCAATCACAAACACAAGCTGCAAACCTTTTACAAAAATGTCATTATTATAAAACTACTATATCCTGTAACTTTGGAAGAATACTTTCATATTAAGAAAGCCCCATATAAAAATGTTCTCCTACTTAATCTGTGCTGATACCTTCTCAGATGGATAAACTGAAAGGGGTTTACATTTCAAGTCTACGTGTCATTTCATTTCTGGTGGTTTAGTTTTTGCATTTACTTCCATAGAACAAGTCACCTTCCTCTTTGTCTAATGTCAGTACTTCAAGCTTAAAATGTCCTCAGCTGCATGTGTTACTGTGAAGCTTCGTGGTATCTTGTTTGAAAGCTTCATGGTGTCTTGTTTGAAAGCAGGCTTTGTAAATGCCAAAAAAAATCCAGCTTTGTTAATTTCTTTTTAAGAAGTTCTCTCAAAAACTACAATGTGAAGCAAATTAAGTAATAACTAATCTCTTTTGAGGGGGGAAAAAAAGAAGTCACACAGGAAATAATGTAACAATGGCAAAAATGAAGCAAAATCTGATGATTTACTTTGAATAACATCCTGATACAAACAGACCACAGGGAAGACATTACCCTGTCCCCTTTACAATACTTCCATTGTAAAAAACACCAATGTCAAATTCTGAATTTCCACATGAGTGAAAATCCTGCTTGCTGACGGGCAGACTTCAGGGGATTCCTGTGCCCATAGGACAGCTTGCCCATCACTGCAGGCTTAGCTTTCACAGAATAGTAGGTTTTATAATCAAAACTCCTCTTGAGCATGCTTAAATGCTGCAGTGAAGTCACAGCTGCTGGAAATTACTGTAGCTCCATTCAAGGCAACAGTGATATTGATATGCACCAGCTGAAGCCCCCCACACCGACCAGATAAACCTTTGTTGGCAGTGCCAGCAGTGGAGGCCCAGCTCCCCATCTAACTGCATCTGAGTGGGGTATGGAGGCAGGTAGGAAGGCACACCAGGTAACCAGCATTTCCTTGCACACATTATAATGTGACAAGTTTTTCTAATACAGGCTGGCTCTTAAGAGTGGGCTGAGGCAGAGCATTGGCAGTAGCTTGGCAAAACTCCCCTTGCGGAATTGTTTTTGAGGCTTTGGTGCAAGTCATAATTGTGGAAACTGTGCAAAGAGGCTGTGCTTTGGGCTTGGTTTCGAAAGTTACTTGAAAGCTTCTCAGATCTGGAAGTTTGTTTTTTTTCTTTTTCCCCCTCCCCCTTTCACCCACAGCATAGATGGCAAGTGTTCATCACCTGTTTATCAGAGCACCGACTGCGTCTCAACAGTTGCGAGGACGTTGTTTCTGCAAGAAGAGGGAAGCAGAAAATGTAAATCAAACAAACATAACAAATGCAAAGGCAGGGATCAGGTTACGAGTCAGTTGTGAAAGGAGGGGGGGAATCTAACGTGTTTTGAAGTAAAACGATATCTTCTTATGGTGTTGGAACAAAGATTCTCAAAATGGGGAAGCACGTTTGCTGCGTGTGTAAAGACACGTGAGATAGTTCTCTCTCTGCTCAGATCAAGGAATACTTGTTCTCATTAACTGGCATTAGAAACCAGTGAGATCTGGCAACATACCATGCCTTTGTCAACTGTCATGCTAATACCTCCATTTAAACAATTGCCTGTCTTTTTGTTATAACCTTTCAAATGCACATTTTTGTTATGCCAGTTCTATGGCATTCTCAACGGCAAGAAGCCTCAGATTTTTCTTCCTGCATTTCTGATACAAGGAGGAAGTGTTTCTGAAGGTACAATAGGAAGAAACAAATAATGATAACAAAGAGCCAAGCTCAGGGAATTCTGTTATCAGATTAGGAAGAAGCAGAAAAAAAAAACCCAAAAACGTTGCAACCCTCTGAGAACCACATCAGGATTGATCAATATTAGCTTTCTATTTATAGAGCATCTTCCATTCTGAGGCTGTGCGGTGTTTATAAATTAATAAACATGTATGCAAGAATCCCATCATCCATTATTGATGTACCAGCACTTACAGTTTATGAAAATTATTAGTTTTAACACTGTGAAAGTTTCGGAAAGAATCACAAAATGACTTTTTCTATCCCTTTCTCTCTGCTTTGTAATTCAGGCAGGAGGAACATTATACCTGAGTGTGAGGACATGCTCAGAGAAAAATACTTTTGCAAAAGTACTTCTCAAAAACCCAATTGAACTCACCACGTTGCTCCCAGGGATCACTCCTGGCAGAATCTGGGGTAATCTGACATAAAAACCTTTACAAAAGTAATACTTCCTTAGTTTTGAATTAGCATGCAGAGATGTCTTCAGTCTCTGATATTTTAAGGGAGGTAGTTTTGTTTCCTTGCCCATGGGCCAATTCCTAGGCATCTGCCTCCGCATCACAACTACAAGCAGCAGTAACTGCCACCCTTTAAGGCAGTTTCAGACTTTGAATGTCCCTGAAGTATGCTATGGAAATTAAAGGAATTAATCTAAAGATGCCTTCTTTAGTCTGGGAATATCTTGTGAAACTCTTTAAGAGGCTACTTCCACTATTTTGATGATACACCCTGTTGCAAATATTATTGGTGTGCCTGAAATTTTGTTTCAATTTGTTTAAGATCAGAACAAAAAGGAGGAAACTTCTTTAATGGAGGGCAAAATGTAAAATGACCCCTGAAAGGAGAAGTGGAGGGAAAGGTGACATTTGAATAACACCTACAGCACAGCAAGAGAGTCAGAATTTAAATGTGGCTGAAAAACTCTTCCAGACTTGTAAGCTTTACAAAATCTTGACTTTTTGGTGTAGATCAGCTTACTCTGTAAGAACTCAATAACGCCACAAAGAAAGCTGTATTAACAAATGCACGATTTCAGCATGTCATCATATCAAACCAATATATTTAGGCTTTAATTTTAGAATCAGTTCAGTGTACACCTACCTCTGTACGTGTGAGTAGTCAGCTTGGGGTTGGGCTTTTAATATCAGAATTCTTTATTCTTTTTATTGAAGAATGGCATCAGGTGCTAATTAGCACAGATGAATACTTTTATTTTGCCATATGCAAGTAATAGAAAGAAGCAGTTTATAAACTGAGAGCAAGAAGACTGGAAGCTCAAACTAATCAAGGAAAGGAGAGGATTAAATCGTTCTAGATCTGGCTCTTGATATTTAGAGGAAAGGCTGTGTGATATGGGGAAGGACAATTTGGAAAGTTACAAAAAAAGTTGATGGCCTCTGGAGGAGATAACTGACCCATTCTGGGCAGAGGATATGACTTCATTATCTTCAGTTTGTTTATCTTCTCAAGCAGCCTTTTTTACATCATTTGTATTTCACTGATGTATTTGTCTCTGTTCACTGCACAATACAAATGCAGGCTTGCTTAAAACTTGTTACTGTTTTCAGTCCTGAAGAAGGGCTTGAGTCACTGAAAGTTCCTCTCTCTTCCAAGTACATTTAACAAAAGATACTATTTCTCCATACAAATCTTTATTCTCTATCACCTCAGTAGCAACACTGCTGTTGTTACTAATATTGTGATACACTTTATCAAACAACTAACGTGCTTGAATAAATAACAGTAAGATCACAGAGACCTTCCACCCCATGAGTTACAAGAAAAGAGAACATATAATCATGGTATGCTGTCATTTCAAAAAGGATCCATTTGCAGAACAAAGTACAGGAACAAAATTGTAGATTGAGCAAAATGAGCTTCAGGAAAGTGATATATTCTCTTCGACAAATCTACATGCGATTGAACAAGCTTCTGTTTACATGTCTTTTCCTATCCTACGTGTACTCTGCTAAGTAAAGACATGTCATGCTTCAAGTCTGTTAAAGTTCATAGGCAACAAAAACAAAATCAAGGTCAAACAGAAAGTCTTTAATGGCTGTACTGTCAATGCGCCTCACAGGACTTGAAATCTATGGGTTTATACAGACAGGATGTATAAAACACTGTAAGAAAAACCCTGCAATTTCTTTCTGATTATAAAAATAAACTGTTCTACATTAAATGTGCTGCTTAGAAAGTAACTAAATCCTCAAATTTTAGCTGAGCATAAAAATACCTACGAATGCATTTTTAAAGAATGCAGCACTTTGGTCTAGAATGCAAGGGGGGGGGGGGAGGAAAAAAAGA